>PVKE010008931.1:0-46271 GCA_004027555.1 Craseonycteris thonglongyai | reverse complement strand
AGGGGTGGGGGCATGTGAGTAGGAGCTAGGGCGGGCCTGAGACACAATAGCAGATTCCTCTTTCAGCAGGGGGGCTGGTGGTTCAGTGGGGGCGGGGCGCAGGAGCTCTGGTCTTTCCTCCTCCTGGCTGCCCCTCCTTCAATCGTATCTGTAAGCCACGCCCGCAGGGCAGCACTTGGATGGGCTGGGGCTTGGCAGATGCCCTGGTCGGCCTCCCAGTCCCGCGCACAGGCAATGACACTGCGGCGACCCAGCAGGCAGCCCAGTTGCGTGCGCGGTCCACAACGCCCCAGAGGCCCAGTGGGCGGGACGCCAAAAGCCCTGCGCGCACAGGCAGTAGCTCGGGCGGCAGCCGCTCTACGCTCCCGGCTCTGCTGAGACCGCCGGATTCACTCTAAGCACGTCCAGTGCAGCTATGCCCACTCAAGCCCCAGCCCTCACTCCAAGAGCCCTGTCCTCAGAAGGCGCTCCCTCACAGTCAATCTCCTCCGTAAATCAGGGGTGCTGAGCTGTTGTGGGCTGGTGCCCTGCTCTCACCCCGCCCACCGGGAAGTGCAGTCACCCTGCTCCACAGTCCCTGTTCCACTTTAGGCTCTGTGATCTGATTAGGGCACTGTGTGCTGTCCCTTGAGTTCAGATGTTAAATTGTCCACAGTCTTGTGGGGCTTCCACGCTCCCTAGGTCTCAGCTTCCAGCCCGCCCTCAATCCAGCTCCACTTTGACCGTAGTCCCCCAATCCCCCTTTGTTTTTGCCAGCCCCGGGCCGCGCTCCGAGTCTCTGTCCCCGAACTGCTGCTTCCCTTTTCCTCGCCCGCTCTCCCCTTTTTTCTCTAACCTTTGGGTGTTGTTCCGTGTTGTGTGGTTCTCTTAGTTGAGGTTTCTTCTCAGGGTTTTCCCTGTGGATTCCCCTCTGTTCACAAGGCCCTTCCCAGGCAGTTATCGGCGTTCTCCTCTCATGCCGCCATCTTGGATCTCCCCCATAACTTCTAAAATAGGACACAAATAACTCTTCCCTTTCCTCATGGAAAAGTTAATTAAGGTACATCCAATAAACAAAAATTAATTAAAAGCATGCCAGTATCTATGCTGTCTCCTGAGAAAAGGTCAAAGTGTAACAATACTTTTTCTTTTAAAGATTTATTTTATTGTTTGAGAGTAGATAGAGACAGAGATAGAGAAAGAGAGAGAGATGAGAGAGACAGACAGAGAGACAGAGAGAAGCAGAAGTTGGGGAGGGCCCAATGCAATCTCCATAGTTGCACATCATTAGTTTTGACAGTTCCATTCCACACAAGTGGATACTCTACCGTTGCCCTCCATCCTCACATCATACCACAAAACCTCCTTCCCGGACTTGACTAAGGGGATTTCCACTGGAACCCACTGGGCCAAAATTGCAAAGGGAAGCTGGGTATCTCCTTCCCTCAACCACTTTATCATCTCTTGCTGCACACAGAGAAGCCTAAGAGGTACATTTGTTCTTTTCCTGGGCTTCTTTGTGAGAAAGTCTCATGAAGACCTTGTGAGGACTAAATTTCTCATCTCAGAACCAGACTTCTGAATTATAAGTGTTCAACAGAAACCACCAATGTGATGTCTGAAATCAGGGTATGTGTGTTGGGGGTGGGGGTCTTTCTTTTGATTATTAAAATAAATGTGCATGTGGGTGCTTTAATGAAGCTGATTCAAAATCAGACATCGATGACAGGTACTAGAACCTTACCTACTTTTATAATGCAAGGTGTAGGAGAAAGTATGTCACACACACACACACACACACACACACACACACACACACACACAAAATCCTAATGTGTTACATACCTAAAAGGAAGAAAATTTTCTACAAAACTGGGAAGGGATTCAGAAAATGGGCTATTGGGACGTAAGAAACAATCTCTGAGGGATTCATAAACACCATCTAGGAAACTGAATGTTACCTGGAATCTCCCTATAAAAAAGTTTCCTGCTATATTCAGCTAGAAATGCATACAAACTCTATTTGAACGATTTATAAAGATGTGTAGCTGCTATTTTTAAACACATTTTGGCTATAAAAAAGCTTGTTTTTAAAATAATTTATTAATCAAAATATCACCAAATTTACAGAGACAGAGAGAGAGTTTTAAAACTGTGGGAAGCAATGTACTGACCCAGATGAAAGTAAAATTAAAATAAACTGGGATTGAGAGGCAAATTGCCATCACATAACCAACCATAAATTTCACAGTGACTAAGTGAACACATATGTACCCGTCTGAATTGTTCACTGAGAAAATGATATTCTTTAAAAATGTCAGTACACTTGCTTTTGTTTTTGTGTATGAAAAGCTCAACTATTTATTGGTCATGTAAAAAGCATGTCCGTCATATATAGATTACTCCAATAAAACCAATATGGTACCTCTAAATCTAAAGATTCTTTATAGTTTCGTCTGAATGAGGCCAATCTCAATATTATTTCCAGCACAGTAGCTGTTAGTATGGGGAGATTTTGCCACCCCAAAAATATTTGGCCATGTCTGAAACATTTCTGTTTATTAAACTTGGAGAATATTACTAGCATGTATTGGGTAGAGGTCAGAAATGCTTCTAAATATCCATGTGGTTCTAGAATGTACAGGGACAACCCCTTCTAATGAAGAATATCCAGCCCAAAATGTCAACAGTATTGAGTTTAAGAAACCCTCTTCTAGAAGAATGAAGAATGTATGCTAATTTGTGAATATTTTTTCCATTTAACTTCCCTACTTTCCCATCACCTACCCTAAATTCATTCAGTAATCTTTATTCGGAATGTGATAGTCTACATAACTTCACATGGTTACTTTGTACTAATTCAGCTTGTGTGTTTAGTTTTATGGACCCATACTATCATGCAAAGGAAATACTGCTGCTTTTCCTATTTCTGACCAGCTATTTCATAATTCAGGCTGGGTAAGTGCCAGAGGGGATCTGTGTGAAAAATGTCTACAGAAATTATGAGCTACCAAGAGGCTAGACACAACTTTCCAGGAAACTCATACTCAAGAAATAATGAAACTCTTTTTAAAACGTTGAGTCAGGATTGAAGTTAATTAACCAAAAGCAAAAGTCTTTATTAAGATTTGTTTTTAGGGGAACCCAGGATGGCTCAGGGGGTTAAGCATTCGCCTCGCAGCCCAGCGATCCAAGGATCGAGTCCTGACCCCAGTCCTCTTTTTAGAGGTGAATAATATTCCATTTTCTGGACATATCAGTTTATTTATCTATTCTCCCACTGAAGGACATCTTGGTTGTGCTACTTCAAAATTTTGGCAATTATGAATATTAACATTTGTTTTTTAAGAGCAAAGTATTAAAGCAAAGTCTCTGGGAAAGAGCAGCCATGAGAAGTATAGTGGAAAGAAACATTTACTCATATTTTAGTCAAAGTATTTATCCAATACTACTACATTGGTTGCTTTTCTGTTTCCCCATCTCAAACATAATGTATAGAAATGACATAGTACTTATTTTTTGCTTTGTTTTGTTTTTGTTTTCCTAGTACGTAATATGGCCCATGGCACATAGTAAGTTTTAAGCAACTGGTTGATGAATACATAAATTGAGTGTGTTTCCTCAAGTGAAAATAACTAGATTTGGGGATGCCGGGATGGCTCAGCAGGTTGAGTGCTTGTCTTACAACCCAGGGGTCCAAGGATCAAGTCTCAGCCCCAGCCCATGTGGACCCATATGCTGAATTGGGGTGTGCACCCAGTTTGGTTCTCTCTGGGGTGAGCCTCCTACTAGGAGCCCCCCAGCTCAGCTCCTGCCCTGCACAGCCCCACACTCACCTGTGAAGTGAAAGTATATAGAAAACTAATGATGTGCAACTATGGAGACTGTTTGGGCCCTCCCCCTTCTCTCTGTCTCTGTCTCTCTCTCTCTCTCTCTCTGTCAATAAAAGAAAAATATATCTTTAACAATACAAAAGAATTAGATTTGATGAACAATATTTTTAAAATATATTACATTAATTTTACTATCCAATACCACCCCAATAAATTTAATAAATAAATTTTTAAATGCATTCAGTGATTTAGAATTGGCAATTCTTTTGCTGGAAAGATAAAACACAACATTACTCATCTCCTTCCTACTTTAATTCAAATACTCTCCCTGCCCCATAAATAAATGAAGTCCACAGAAAATTTTCAAAGGCAAAGTTAGTTTTATAACATGGCAGGCATAAAAGAAGGACAGGTTAGGATACACATTAAGGATGTTAGAAAAGGCCTGTAAAAAAGTTAGAGAAAAATATATTTTTTTTTATTAGGCCTTTATTTATTAGCAGGTACTGTGCTGAGAAAAAATAAATGAGTAAGATATTATCTCTTCTCTGAGCAACTCACCCAGGCAAACCAAAGGACAACCTAAGAACACTGAGAACAAGTGTTCTGAGTGAGGGTGGGGAACTGAAGGAAATAGAACCATCTAAGAGGTTTTAACACACTCCATACCCTCCTCTTCACCCCACCCCAATTTCCACCCCCTGGAGTGACTGCCATTCTAAACTGCTCACTGAGGCACTTAGGCCTTATTTCTTAGGAACCTAGAATGGTCAAGTTGGTGAAATAGCTGAAAATCATTACCAGGCTGAGTTGGAGAAAGGAACAAGATAAGTAACAATCAACTTTTTAGTTCTTTTTAATTAAAAAAATATGCCATTGAATAAAGGAATATTTCTCAGAGCACCACAAATTTTGCACGTTAAACATAGATTCCAAAACTTATGACTGTGCAATAGTTTAGTGGTTACCTGAAGGTGAGGATAAGTGTAGAGGTGCGTGGGGGACTAGGGCGCAGACTGTCAAATATATGTATGGTGATAGAAGGAGAAATGACTCTGAGTGGGGAGCACATAATGCCACACATAGATGATGTACTGTAGAATCGTACACCTGGAACCATGTAAAATTTACTGACCAATGTCACTGCAATGAATTTAACAACTAAAAATAGGCCTAATTAATACTATATACCCCACACCATAACATACTATACAATACCATATCATAAACTCTGTATTGCCTTGATATTAATATTGAATACAGTAATTAAAAGTATATTAAGACAAACAATTTAATGTAACAGTTTTATTATAAAAACAACTTTGTGAATTAAGGATGCAATTTTAGTTAAATAGAAGTCAATAAACTTTTCAACTTAAAAACAAAGCTCCTGACTGTGATGTTTGGTAAAATATTGCTAAAAATAAACTTTCTCAAAGTTGGGTCAGTATCAAAATCACTAGAGGAACTTGGTAAAAGGACAAAAGCCCAGACCTTGTCCTAACTGATGAAGTAAAAATTCACTGGACACTTGTTAAGAACACAGTGTTATTTGGGCTACTGCAGTAGGAGAGAGAGATTTCAATACAAGACTAAACTCAGCTCTGTGGAAACACAATTGATTGGAGGGGTTTTGAGCACTAGGATGAGCTAGGTGAGCAGCAGAAAAGTAGTAAAGGATGATGGGGGAAAATTGGTCAATGTGATTAGAGCATCTAGTTTGCCAATTGTTATTGAAGGTGGGCTCCTACCCTTCCTTCCACAGAGACTGAGATGTACAGACACTATCTTCCTTGGTTACATTTCAAAGGTCCCTGAGAAAGACATAAATGGGTTATTAAACTGGCAAGAGGCTGGGAGAAGTTTTACATCTCAAAGGGGCAAAGAAATAATTTACAATGGCAAGTTTGCCAAAGTAAATGTGGTAAGAAGAGATCGGGGTCTACAGTCAAGAAGAAGCCTTTTTAAAGTTTGCTCAAGCTAACAGGAAACATCAAGGCTATCTTGATCATACCTCCATGAGTATCCAGGAAAAAAATTGAACAAGTACTCAGATTTGAAACCACTGCTTTGAAATATTTAGAGAAACTTTCACAGCTGCCCCAAACTAAATTAGATGAAATGTTGGCAATGTAACATAATCGACTTGACTTCTATTTGTGTTGTGTTCATGAATCCCTTCACTATCAGTGATAGCAAAATAAGTGTAACTTTTATGTGAGATTAAAAAATACAACCCACAAATGTAGGGTTTCAAGATAAAATATAGGGCACATGGCACATTCATATTTTCTGAAATTCAAATTTAACTAGGTATTGTGTATTTTTATTTGCTAAATCTGTCCATCCTACAATGGAGATCTTGATTGTGCTCTCCCTAACAGCATACAGAAAGTTCCTAATCAGACATCTTAAAGCTATTGCCTCAGCATTTTCCTGGAGAGTTTTTTAAATGAGCCAAGAGAGATGGGAGTCTTTAGCCTATAAGTACAGTAACCTTTTAAGAATTGCCATTTCCTGAACATCCATTCTCCGCAATTCAGCTGGTTTAACAATGCTGTCTCTTGATGTGCCTGCCTGTAGCCAGGTGTCTCTTTCAGCCATTGTTTGTGAGGCAAACCTGTGCTTCCTGGGGTACCTGGATTCCTGGATTTGTGGAAGCCACTTACCTGCTTTTAAATGTGAGGAGCTCAGCAGGTCAAAATATAAACACTTTTTTTTTCAACCAAGTTCAAAGAACATGAACAATCTACAAAGGACATAATCAAATACCTTCCAAATTACAAAGCCTTATAGATTCCAGACCCCACCAGATTTTGGTTTTGTGAATATTTTATCAACCATTTGAACAATAGAGAGTGGCTGACCTGCTTAGCTTAGTTATCAAAGGGATATATTGTTATCCTGTAATGACAGAAGTGGGTCTACATGACAATTTACCAGCAGAAGCCATTTCTTTCCATTTTGTCCTTTAAAAAACTGCCAGGTAATTAACTTCACAGCAGTTTTGTTGGCAAAGCAATACTACAGATAAAATGAAACATTCATTAATAATTGACTGTGAAAACTGTAGTTAAATACTGTTGGGCTAATGTAATCACTAACAGAAGACAGAGCAGAATGACTGTGAGTTATTGGAAAGCGGAAGCTATCACAGCATGTTACAACTCCAAAAGGCTAAAATCTGGAAAAAAAGTGGGAGGTCAAGTGTAAGAGGTAAAAGCATTATTTTCAGTACCTGTATTTTCACATATTTATGAGCTAAACAAATGATTGTAGCATTCAAAGTCCAACACGAACTCCCCTTTAAAAAGACACTTTAAAGGAAGTCTGTCATTTGTAACTAAACGTCCATCAAAGCACATGAAATACCAATTAAGCCACTGATAACTATTCATCAAAGCAAGTATTTTATTTCCACTTTAGGGCCTGTGTCTCATCCATTTTACTATCCTTGAACTAAATGCTATTTGCAATGACTCTGTTCTCCAGTTACAGTGTGGTTATTGTTTTTTGACTCCACACAAAACTTTCTAAATAACTTTGGCCAAAAAATTGTATGCGTTCAAAGGAATCTTTAAATAAAATAAATTTTTTATGTACAGAATACCTGCAATTTCTTTTATGCGGGAGACTAGCAAAACAACAGGCAAAGCAAATAATTTCCTCTCCCTCAAATGGATGTATCTCAGCCTCGGTATCCAGGTTAACCACACATTCTGAGCAAAATCATAAAGAGTGGGGCAACCACCCTTACACTAAAAATAATTTCTTAGCCATTACATTTGTATGTTGTTAAAATGATGCATGTTTTATATTGCTTTGATCTGAAGATCACTAAATAACATTGTCTTCCCTACTGATAATTAAGAATCTTTGAGGATAAATAATTAAACTTCTATTTTTTTATATAACAGGAATATCTAGATACTGAACCTGCTACTAAATTGCTATGGGCAAAGATCAGAAACAGAAAATAAAGGTTTCCGTTTTTGTTAAACTGTTCTAAGCTGCAGACCACATTATATCCTTGGAAATTATTTTTAATAAGTTCTTTAAATAGAAAAAACAATGGTGTTGCAGAAAAAGAATATAGGGCAAGGCTATAGTCACAAACAAAAAAATCTCCATTGCGAAAGACTTTGGTGGCACCCATGGTGACATTAGGATATCAACAATCTGTTTTGAACTGGTCCATAATTTCTGGTGCAATTCAGAAATAATTGCTAATGTGCTTTTAACTTGCAATTTTCAGAGTCATAAACCTTAAAATTCACTCTGGAAATATTGGGGAACTTTATTTGAAAATTTGAGAAAGGAAATGCCTCATGTCTTTTCTGTATGTTCTTGTTCAAAGACAAATAGCTCTCTGGATCTGTTAGAGGAAGGTTATGATTTGGCCCATTACACAAAGAACCAAAAGAGGGGGGGGAAGAAAAAAGAAAAAAGAGGCAAATACAGTTTTTGGCTGTCACTTATGAAATTAATATACAGAAAATTATGATTTTTCTGACTCAAACATTTTAATCAAAAACAATATACAAACTAATATAATTGGCTTAATTTAAATATACAAATATACTCCAATGAGACAAATCATCTCATTTTTTTAAGCCAAAACATAATTTATGAAGAAATATTTCAGGTGGATAGCTTAATACCAAAAATACTAGAAAAATACTTGATTATGGATTATTGTGAGGTTCCTTTTAAAAAACTCTAACAATATATTGATTGCACATTCTTTTTCTTTTTCCTGTTTAATTTGAAGTCCTCTTCACAAATCTGAAGCCATTCCAGCTGTGATTAAGTCATTACATACATAAGCCTGGAGAAAATCATACTGGTTAAATTTAAAATAAACTTCAAAGATAAATACTAAAAACAAAATATTTTGTAAATGGCCTACCTATTTCCAGTCCAATCAGCTGTCTTTAACTCAAATGAACCAACTTAAATTATTACATCATTGGCCTGAACCACACTTACAAACCAGTTACTTCCCTGAGGAGTAACCTGTAACCTGTAACCTGTAACATGGAGGTTGGCTGAGAGTACTGTGGAATGGCCTTCCCACTGTCATTCCTCATGCTATAGCTGCACACTTAGGCACATGACATAGAAAGCACCTCATATTTTGATAAACTTTGATCTGATACACTGTCCTACACACACACACACACACACACGCACACACACACACAAATACACAGAGGCCATGTGGGTTTTCCCTGTGAAAGGCTCAGATATACTTTCTGCCTCTCCTGCCATGAGGTTTGCACATTAGAACAAAGAATTTGGGGGTTTATAACCAGATATCTGTAGTTGGGTATGAGCCCTAAGAAGGCCAAGGTCTCTCTGATGAATTTGACCCCACCTCGCTATCCCAAATGAACACAGATCTAGCTGTGTGACAGGTTTGTTTCTAACTAGATATTATACTTACCCGCAGAAAGATTCATAGGCATTTCCATTGTTTTGTGTAGATCTGAAGAAAAAGATCTCTAGCTTTCTGTATTTTATCATTTTGACAGTGTAAGAATCTTTTAAAATATTTGATATCTAATTCTTTGGAAAAAACTGTTCTATCTAAATATTGCTCACTTTGAGTCATTTTTTTACTTTGCTTCATCAAGGCTAAATAGTGTCACTATTTATCAATGATTACTCAAATTATTCTGTTTCTTAAAATATATAATAAGCTCCTTAACTCCAGTTTCATATTATCTCATATTACAAGAGAATTCTTCAAATTAATTTCTAAGTAGAAATCATTATACATGTTAGTGATTCTAAAACTTAGCTCCTGCTATAAACATATACAAAAAACTCCAACACCATCCCTTTGTATCTTTTTAGGTAACTGCAACTAGATCATAGATTAGGTACTGATTTCTCCAGAATAAGCTTAAGAAAGATGATCTGTTTACTGAAAGTTTTCATGTGATTAAAATAATTTATAGGGGAAGCCGGGATGGCTCAGTGGGTTAAGCGCTCACTTTGCAGCGCCAAGGACCGGGAATCGAATCCCGGCCCCGGCCCGTGCGGACCCATATGCTGAACTGGGAGATCCCCCAGTTCAGTTCTCTCTCTGTCTCTGTCTCTGTATATCTCTCTCTCTGTCAAAAATAAAAATAAATAAATAAAAAATATATTTTAAAATAATTTATAAGAATCCATTCCATTGATTTAAACTTGAGATATATTTTATATCAAATCATTAAAATAAATTTTGAGCTATTACTGGATTTAATAGGCTAAGATTCTAAATTCATGCATTTGTTTCACATGCTGCCCATTAGGCTACAAATTATTTTTTTCTCAAAGTTTTAGTTTATTGTTTTGGAAGGAGAGAGAGAGAGAGAGAGAGAGAGAGAGAGAGAGAGAGAGAGAGAGAGAGAATAGAGGAGAGTCCAGCTCAGTCTCCATAGTTGTACATCAGTAGTTGTGACATGGTTTCATTCCACACAGGTGGATGTGGGGCCACAGGGGCAGGAACTGAACCAGGACCTCCCACTTGGGAAGGCAGAACCTTCACTGCTGAGCCATCCCAGAAGTTACCAGTTGTGCTACAGTTCAATACATGAGTTTTCATGGGCTGGGAATCGAACTCTGGACCTTGTGGTTGAGAGGGAGGAGCTCAACTGCTGAGCTAGCCCAGCATCTGTGGTTTTTAAAGTTAGATACAATTTTATGAAACAGAGGAAAGACTAATGAATATTTTTAGGGTCCTAGGATATTTTTTTAACTTGCCGAGGAAATAGACAACTGATTTTTGTGGCTGGGTTTGGATAAAAGGATAAAAATCAGAGACTAATTTGTATTTCCCCACCTGTCCAGAGTTCTTAAAGATTTATTTTTATTGTTTTTGACAGAGAGAGAGAGCGGAGATACAGAGAGAATAGGAAGGGCCCAGAACAGTCTCCATAGTTGCACATCACTGGTTTTTCCACATAGTTTCATTCCACAGGTGGGTGTGGGGCTGCACAGGGCAGGAACTGGGCTGGGGTCTCACCCCAGTGAAAACTGAACTGGAGGCACTTTCCAGTTCAGCATATGGGTCCACACAGGCCGGGGCTGGGACTCGATTCTTGGTACCCGGAGCTGCAAAGTGAGCGCTTTAACCCACTGAGCCATCCCGGCTTCCCCTGTCCTGAGTTCTGTATAATTATCTACATATGGCTCAACTGAAAAATCATGCTACTTCTGTAAAGGTTTAATGAAAAGTAGAGTTTTATTTGGTTTTTACAGTCTAAAAATAACATGGTCTGATGAGTATACTAAATATTTTACCAGAATTATGTGCTATGTTTACAAACAACTTATATTTGTACACATGACCATGACATATTTATTTCTGCATCACAATACCTACAATGTTTCACATTACTGAAGAAATGTAAACTAAATTGACATGAAACACATATCAGGAAGCAGAAAGAAGGAAAAGAATGAGAGAAGAGACCTATATACATAGATTATATGTACTTGTGAACCCACTAGTCAAAATATGCATACAGAAATGTATTTTTATGTACAAGAAGTGAAACATGATCCTAAAGTTTCCAAAAAGTCAAAAATATGTATTTTTTTCAAACATTCACATGGAAAACCTGTTTTAAGGAATATATGTAGCCTCATAATGCTCAGGAAGGAAGGTATGTGTTATGAGAGGAGGACAGAGCCCAGAGTGCTAATTTACTGGTTTCATAGGTACCTTTCCTTGCTGACTTATTGAGGTGCCATGGAAATGCCTTTGGAAGAAGACTGTTCCCTTTTCCAGGTAATAGTTATTTCCCTGACACTCACCCAGGAGCAGACAGAGAAAAATAAATAGAAATTACAGTGATAAAAAGTAATGTTTAAGTAAAATATTCATTTTTCTTCATGCCCCATTAGTTTTTATAAACCATTAAATTTGGACAACAGAAGGTTATAGAGAATTATACTGTAAATCTTCACTGCCAAAAATACTACCTGTCAGTGTTTGCAATGTCATTATGTTCTGGCATTATTCCAGACAAATTTTAGGTGACAAAATTCTACAAAACAGACTTAGTAAAGAGGAGAAAAAAATGTGTCAAGAGGTAAAATTGAGCTACATTTCTGTTGGTGGTGGTGTTAGAAGAAAAATTAGAGAATTTTTCTGATTAAGAAGTGATCCTTGATTCATAACATAAAATCTATAAAGCGTGTATTACCAGTAACAAACAGGAACAGCCAATGCTAAGACTGTGTGGAAGTCTGGGAGGGTGGGAGCTCCAGTTTTCCTCTTGTCTTGAAGCTAATACAACTACTAATTACAGTCTCCACTAGAGCAGCTGCTGCCTTCTTCCCTCACCACCCAGGGATGGCCCTTAACAGCAGTCAGGGAGAGACCTAGCAGAATCCTCCTCCTTGTGAAATAGAATTGCCAGAGGCAAATACAACTGAACTAAAAAAAAAAACAACAAGCTGACATAAAATTAAAATCCATCATGACAAAAGACTTTCTAAAAATAAACATAATTTTCAAATTAAAAATTCAGTACGTAAGTGAATTTAAGAAAAGGGTGCACATTTTTTTTTTTAAATCTCTTGGGCCACTAATTTAGGTTCAAAAGGACAAATATCTAAAAATAAATATCTTCAGGGAAAAGATAAGGAACTTCAAGTGCGCATCACAAAGGATAGGTGTTGGGGTTGAGGATGAATCAAATGGAATATTGACACAGCTAATAGACAAAATTTCTCTGAGCTACAAAAAACTTGAGTTCCCTAATTAAAAAGGCTCACCAAATTTCAAAAATGTTTGACACATACTTAAGCACGTGCTAGCACTTTACCAATTTTTTTTAATGAGTTATTCAAATTTTCAAGAATTTAGGGGGGGGGGGTGCCAGGATAGCTCAGCAGGTTGAGAACTTATCTTGCAGCTCCAATGATCAAATCACAGCTCTGACCCATGTGAACCCATATGCTGAACTGGGGTGTGCTGCCAGTTCGGTTCTCACCAGGGTATGCTTCTCATGCAGGAGGCCTCCGGCTGGTTTCTGCTTTGTGCGGTCCCATGCCCACCTGTGGAATGAAAACTATGTAGAAAACGAATAATGTGCAACTATGGAGACTGCTCTGGGCCCTCCCCCTTTTATCTGTCTGTCTCTGTCTCTCTCCCTTTAACTGCTCTGGGCCCTCCCCCTTCTATCTGTCTGTCTCTGTCTGTCTCTCTCTCTCCCTTTCTCTGCCAAAAACAATAAAATAAATTTAAAAAATAAAAAATAATAGTTTAGGAAGAAAATCTTACAACCTCCTACTCAGAGAATACGTGATACCTTACGACACAAAGTAAACCATACCGAAATAAAAAGGGATACTTTAAGATAGAGGAAGATGAAAAGCAGAGGAAACAACAGTAAAGGGGGAGAAAAACACAATAATAATTAAATTAAAAGACAAATAGCAAGTCACTGAAGTACTAAGTAATTTCAGTTAAACTTAGGAGTTAGGTCTCATATGTGCAAGTATATCCCTTTTTTAAAATACATGGTTTTACACCAGATTCATGGGCTTATCATAATACTAGTATATTCTAATCCTTCACCCAGCATTGGGATATGTACACTCTGAACTATTGGCCTTTGGAGAATCTAAAGGTATTGATTCTATGTCAGGATGTATTAAGATGGATGGTCAATGAAAGAAAGACAAACCTCAACTCCTCTATACTCTCTGAGACTTAGATTAAGTGGATCTCTTGCTCGATCTGAACTGGAGATATCACTGTTACACACATTATATTATTATTGACCATTTGGCTCTAGGTATTAATATATCTCTCCTTTTTAAAGACAAGGAGTAAAAAGGAGAGCAAATAAAAATATTTGATAACAAAATAAAAAGGTGAGCATGTCACAGAAAGCAGAAATATGTATCCTCTTTATGTCCTCATTTTTTTTCAATGTAAATAACTATAAAAAGATAGGAGACCAAAGATGAACTGATAAGAAAAACATCTAAACTGAAAGCCTATCTTGCTGAGAGGTAGAGGAGCTAAATGAAACAAGGAAAGATCTTAAAGACACGAAATCACAGTCACTGAATTTAAACTGAAGTTCTTAGAAGCACTGAAGGTTAGAGTCAACACAACAGAAAATCTTACTGGAAAAAAGATTTAGAATTTTACCTGTAACGTGGAGAGAGTAATTAAAAGAAAAAAAGTCATAAGAGAAAATAAATATGTAAGAAAGAGATTCACTATTACATATAATCGGAGCTACTAGAGAGGGGAAAATAACAAATGGAATAAAAACAGTGCAAAAAGTTTTAACACAAGAAAACTTTCCTAAATTTAGAAAATATATATAAATCTATATGGTAAACAGAACTAATCATAGTTAAAGCAAAAATAATAAATATGGCGAATACCTGGACATATCTTGGCAAATTCAATTTTAAGAACAAATAATGATTCATATATACTCAATGAGGAAAGAACAGATTTCATGTGAAAAAAAGAAAAAACAAGCTCTCTTCATTAAAGTGTAAGACACAATGGAGCAATGTCTATAGAATTTTAAGTGAACAAAAGCTGAATCCAAGAGGTCTGTATTTAATCCTGCTGGCATTTATATACGACAACAGAAATGTGTTCTTCAGTCATACTGTGGAGTCAGAAAATATTTCACCATGTAGACCAAAATCAATTTCCATTATATTAAAAAGTAAAATGTGCAACGATGAAACCAAAAAGTACTAGAAGAAAATATCAGTTATTATTATGTTGATCTGATAAGGAAGGCTTTTCAAGCATAAACACAAAGGTTTAAAACAACAAAAGAGGCTGACAGATTTTACTTGCAAAAATTAGCTTGTACATGTAAAAATCAAAAGTCAAAAGCAAATAAACTTAAAAAATTAATTTCATATAAAAGAAAGCTAGAGGGCTATTATACTTAATATATCAGAATATTTCACACAGCAGTGTAAGAAAGAATGACTCAATAAAAAATGGGGTAGAAAATATGATCTCCCTATGTACTATGTACTATGTACTGTATATAATAATATGTACTTGCTTATAAGCATGGGGCATATATCGATCGATGGGCCCGGGGCGAGAAGAGGGACACGTCTCGCAAGGGTTGCTGGTTTCACGTGAGTTGGTAGATTAAGAAATAACCCGTTGGAGATGATATGCATTTGGAAGATAAATGATTTGACTTAATGGGGTATGTACGATCAAGGAATCTATGTACTATGTAAAACTAAACATTGACTGTTATAGAGCACTTTCGTGGGGAAGATATATATTATGTACGTATCCAGTTATGTACTATGTACTGTATATAATAATATGTACTTGCTTATTAAATTACTAGAAGAAAATTTTAAATGCATTATGTATGGGGAAAAAAAGGTCAACCATGCTTTAAAGCCTGGATGTCCAATCTTTTGGCTTCCCTAGGTCACATTGGAAAATGAAGAATTGTCTTGGGCCACACATAAAGTACACTAACACTGATGAAAGCTGACGAGCTTAAAAAAAATTTTTTTTTTAAAGTCAATAAAAATCTCATAATGTTTTTAAAAAGTTTACAAATTTGTGTTGGATCACATTCAAAGCCATTCTGGGCCACATGTGGACCCCAGGCCATGGGTTGGACAAGCTTGCTTTAAGCAAAAAATATATAAATTGAGACTAATGGCAATTATTTTTTAATTCACAATGTTGACTAGAGTACCAGGAAATGAACACTTCTATATACTATCTCATGCAATGTAACTTTTTTTTTAATTTATTGGGGTGACATTAATTGATATCAATTACATTGTTTTCAGGTGTACAATTCTACATTACATTGTCTATACATCACATTATGTGCTCACCACCCAGAATCAGCTCACTTTCCATCACCATGTGTTTGATTCCCCCTCCCTACTGCCCACCCCCCATCTCTACCATCCACCTCCTTGATTGTGTCCATGAGTATTTTTGTTTCTTTGTTCCTTTTAGTTTTATATTCCACCTATAAGTGAGGTCATATGTTTCTTGATTCTTTCATTCTGACTTATTTCACTTAATAAGATGTTTTAAAGGTCCATCCATGTTGTCACAAATTGCTGTATTTCATCTTTTTTTATTGCTGAGTAGTATTCCATTGTATAAATGTACCACAACTTCTTTATCCAGTCATCTTATCAGAGGACACTTTGGTTGATTCCACGACTTGGCCACCGTGAACAGTGCTGGGATGAACACTGGGGTATATATATCTTTGCAGATTAAGGTTTTCAGGTTTTCTGGGTAGATACCCAGAGAGGGATTGCTAGGTCACATGGCAATTCCATTCCTAGTTTTTTGAGGAATCTACACACTGCCTTCCACAGTGGTTGTACCAATTTATATTCCCACCAGCAGTGTATGAGGGTTCCTTTTTCTCCACAGCCTCTCCAGTACTTGTTATTCCTTGTCTTGTTAATTATAGCCATTCTAACAGGTGTGAGGTGGTATCTCATTGTGGTTTTAATTTGCATTTCCTTAATTGCTAGTGATGTTGAGCATTTTTTCATGTATCTATTGGCTGTTTGTATGTCTTCAGGAGAGAAGTGCCTGTTTAGGTCTTCTGCCCATTTTTAAATTGCATCATTTGTTTTTTTGTTGTTGAGTTGTATGAGTTCTTCATATATTTTAGGTACTAGCCCCTTATCAGAGGCATTACTTACAAATATTTTCTCCCATTTGTTTGATTTCCTTTTTACTTTGTTGATGGTGTCCTTTTATTGCTGTGTAGAAGCTTTTTAGTTGATATAGTCTCATTCATTTATTTTATGCAATATAACATGATACAACTGTCCTGGAGAGCTTTTTGGCAACATATACAATTATCTTTAAAACATTAATATGTTCACACCTTCACAGAGCAATTCCAATTTCAGAAAATTACCCAGCATTATTTATAATAGCCCAAAGTGTAATCACCAGAGAAGACCAATAGTACTTGACTGTTTGAACAGATCACCATGATTCTAGAAAATGGAATACAATACAGCAACAAAAATGTTGCAGGAGTACATTTAAACTGATGAGGATTTGCAGTAAATATTTAGTAAATTAATGAATAAATGAATTGCTTCAGTAGAAAACAATAAAATACAATATATATTACTAATTTGATTTAAATTGTTGATATATGTGTAGATATGCATTTAATATTTTATTCTTTTATTGCTTGAGAGAAGGTGTGTGTGTGTGTGTATGTGTGTGGTTAAGAGAGAGAGACAGACAGACAAAGAATGGGGGACAGCCCAGGGCAATCTCCATAGCAATCTCCATAGTTGTACATCATTAATTGTGACATGGTTTCATTCCACACAGGTGGATGTGGGGTTGTGCAGGGAGGAAACTGAACTGGGGGCCTCTGGCATGGAAGGCAAGAACCTATGCCACTTTGCCATCCGGGCAGTTACCAGTTGCACTACAGTTCAGCATATGTGGGGTTGCACAAGCTGGGGCCAGGAATCAAAACCTAGACCTCATGATTGCAAGGCAAGAGCTGAACTGCTGAGCTGTCCTGGCATCTCTATACCAAAATATTTATCATGACCCTCTTTGAGTGACAGAGTTATTGGTGATTTTTGTGATCTTTACTATACTTTCATGAAATTTCAAGAATTATTGTAATAAGTATGCATTAACTGATGCAATAAAACAAGTACAAAGATTTTATGTAAAGTACTGGAACAGAGTAAGAAGTCAATAAATATAGCTATTTTAAAGCATTAAGTATAATATTAAAAATAGCCATTTCTCTGTTTAACGAAAAGCAGCTCATCAAATCTAAAGACAAAGACAGGTAATATTACAATAAATATTCACTGAGTACCTACGTCTTTTATATTAAACCTTATAATATCACCTTAGAGTCATTTCCTTCTTGTATAGACAGCATACTGAATGGGAGAAGGTATTTGCCAAGGATACATTTGGTAAGACGCTAATATCCATAATTTATTTAGGAGACTCAATACCAAAAACAAAAAACAGACAAACAAACAAACAAAAAATCCAATTAAAAAATGGACAGATAACCTGAATAGACATTTCTCCAGAGAAGACATACAGATGGCCAATAGACATATGAAAAGATGCTCAATGTCACTAATCACCAGAGAAATGCAAACGAAAACCACGAGACACCACATCACCACTGCCAAAATGGCTAACGTCAATAAATCAACCAAAAAATGTTGGTGAAGATGTGGAGAAAAGGGAATACTTGTACACTGCTGGCAGGGGTTCAAATTCACACAGCCACTGTGGAAAACAGTACGGAGGTTCCTCAAAACATTAAAAATAGAATTACCATATGACCCAACAATTTTACTTCTGGGTATCTATCCAAAGAAATCCAAAAAAAATTTTTTTAAATATATGCACCCCTATGTTCCCTGCAGCACTATTCACATTAGCCAAGATATAGAAATAACCAAAATTCCCATCACAGACAATTAGATTTAAAAAATGTGGTACATTTATACAATAGAGCATTACTCTGCCATATATATATTTAAAAAAAAAAGAATGAAATCTCACCACTTCCAACAACATGGATGGACTTAGAGGATATTATGTGAACTGAAATATGTCAGACTGAGGAAGACAAATATCAACTGATCTCACTTATGCATGGAACATAAAGAATAGAATGAACAAAACAGAAAGACTCATAGACACAGGGAACAAACTGATGGTTTCTAGATGGGATGGGGATTAGTGGGATGGGCGAGAAATGTGAAGGGATTAGGAAGCACAAATTGGTAGTTACAAAACAGTTGTGGGGATGAGAAAGGCAGTATGGGGAATATAGTCAATAGTGTTGTATAGAATTATTAATATTACATTATATATAAGAATTGTTAGTGCCCAGTATTTGGAACCACCATTTGAGAGTTTCTCAAGAGCTTGGATGTGAGTTTATCTTTGGGATATTTCCAGAGCACAGTACAGGGCCTCTGGTTCATAACACATAGGGAGATTAATAAATGTTATTTTAACAGAATTGATGTGCTTAACTAAACTTATCAGTAATATAAATGGTACAAGAATTGATTTTTACATAAGTTATCACCCTAAACCACAGAGATGATGCTTTCATCATGAGAATTTTTTGAAGCTATCAACCAGAAATTAGGATAGGACATGGTGAGAAGAACTTCCTGCTTCCTTTCAACAGTTGAACACCATTAAAACTCATGCTTTCTGCGTGCTTCCATTTCTTTCCTACATAGAAACTATTTATTTTCTAAAGGTAAGCCTCCAATTCTACGCAAACATATTATGCAGGTTGTAATCCAACTTCCTAGGCAGAACTGGTATAAAAATAATTAGTCTTACAGAGCAAGGAAGATCTAGTACCAAAATTATATGATAGCAGTAATACCAATCAGAATGATCACAAAAGCAAGCATACATCAGACACAACATCCAACATAAAATCTGCCACCACTTGACACATTTATCTGAACTTCCCAAACAAAACAAATGAAAAGGAAGTGAAGGAAAAATTATAAGGGGAAGCTGAATATCCATCAAGAAAAAATATGTGGAAACAGGTACATGTGGTGAAAATAAGCAGATAATGGTCTTTCAGTACCACAAAAACATCCCTTATCTTTCTCATTCGTGAGTTTGTATTACATCAAAACTGATAAAATCGGTGTTCTCCCATCCAAGGCTGGAGTCTGTACATACTACAGTTAGCCTGGAGACACAGACAGAATAAATGTGTCTGTCAAGAAAGAAAGAAAAATCCCAGTTTCTCCCCATCCCTTGAGCTTTAAAGTAAGTGGATTTCTTAATTCATCTGTGCTTGAGACATCATTACTGTACATATTGCATTTTCCTATAATGTGTATTTACAGATAAACACTTTACTATTGCATCCTTTAACCTGAGCTGATGACACACAAACACAAAAAATTCAAAGTAATCAAAATGTCAATCTATGTGGGTACATAATACAAAAGTCAAAAATATTAATACTCATTTCTCTACTGTCAATTACAAATTGTGATCCTTCTAGGAAAATATAAACTTTATGAAATAATGTTTTAAAATAAATCCAAGATCTTTAAAAAAGCTTTATTTTATTTACAATTAGCAATGTGATTTTATTAAGTATAACTTAGGTGTTACTATTTATAGTAAATAGTAACTTAATTTTTAAATAAAAACTTAATATCACTGTATTATATTATCCCTTTTGTGTGTGTGTGTGTCCCCTAAATGAGCTATTGTTTCCTAATTAAATACCCTAGGCCAGGGGTGGCGAACCTTTTGGCGATTGAGTGCCAAAGTTTATGAAATAAGAGTATACTTGCTCGGCTCACGTGCCAACCCATCAAGTGAGATAGAGGTATTGATTATTTTTATGTCTATAAGAGCATAAACAATAATTTTTTAAATGGTATTCACAGCTTCGCATGCCGAAATAATTGCTCCGCGTGCCACTTTGGGAACACGTGCCATTGGTTCGCCACCCCTGCCCTAAGCTAACACAAAATGTTTGGTATTTCTAAAACACCTTTTACAATTAAAAAAATTAAATCAATCACCAAATGTTAAAAAACATTTGGATTTCAACAATACATATATAAAAATAAAATAAGTATATGGTACATTTGATTATAAAAAGAACTATTTCGGTATGCTGGAATGGCTCAGCAGGTTAAGCACTCACTTTGCAGCCCCAGGGTCCAAGGTTCGAGTCCCAGCCCTGGCCTGTGAGGATCCATATGCTGAACTGGGGTGTGCTTCCCATGCAGGAGGTCCCCAGTTCAGTTCTTGCCCCTGGCTTGGCCCCTGACTCGAAGTGGGGTGTGCCTCCCATGCAGGAGGCCCCCAGCCCAGCTTTGGCCCTGTGCAGCCCCCGCCCACCTATGCGGAATGAAACCATGTCGAAAACTGAGGCCATACAACTATGGAGATTACTCTGGGCCCTCCCCTTTCTCTCTGTCTCTCTCTGTCTCTATCTCTCTCTCTGTCAAAAACAATAAAATAAATCTTTTTAAAAAAAAGAGAGAGAGAGAGAGAGTAATGGAACTACATAGTTGGTTTATTCTTTTCCAAACTTAATTTGCTGTAATCTTGCTGTTTTGTGAGTAGCAATAACAAAGACAATAATAACAATTCAAGTAATTTTGAACAATGAAAGGAGAAGTAAAATAGAGGCCTCACTAACAGTTGAAAAAAGCCCCCAAATCATCAAAACAAGAAGATAAAATTTCCTACAATGGAGTCTGCAAGAAATTAAACCAATGCAACAATGTAGAAAATGGAAATGAGTGAAATTATTATTGAAAAGATAAATTCTCATTTTAATTGTTTCATAAGTTTCAGCCAATGCAACCAAGCTGGAACTCTTTACTTTTTTTTTTTTTTAATTATTTATTTATTTATTTATTTTTTTTTTTTGACAGAGAGGGAGAGAGAGAGAGAGATACAGAGATTGAGAGAGAACTGAACTAGGGGAGCTCCCAGTTCAGCACATGGTTCCACACATGGTTCCACACATGGTTCCACACATGGTTCCACACGGGCCGGGGCCGGGACTCGATCCTTGGTCCTTGGTCCCCAGCACTGCAAAGTGAGCGCCTAACCCACTGAGCCATCCCGGCTTCCCCACTCTTTACTTTTGAAAAAACAAAATGATCACTTAGGTTAAAAGAATTTAGTATTCTATCTGGATAATATAAGAATTAACTGAAATATTATTGGAATTCATACAGTAAATTATTTAATATAATTTATACAAAGTTCAATAGTTTTCATATATTCTTGCAATAACCAATTAGAAAACAAGATAAAAAAAATTCCTAAGAATGAAATAAGATATAAACCAAACATGAACTCTTCAAGACCTAAATAAAGAAAACTTCATTGGGAGTGATAGATAAGACTTGAACAAATAAACAGACATAAACATGTCCTTGAATTAAAAAGTGAATGCTAAAAAGATTTCAAATCTCCCTAATTTAATGTAAAAACTTAGAACTTAATAAAGTAATTTTGAAACTTAGCAGAAAGATTAAATGACCCAGGGGGAAAAAAAGAAACAACAACAAAAAACAGCCAAGAACAACTTGAACAAAAATAATCAGGGGAAGTGTTAACTAAGAGATATTAAAACATATTATCAAAATCTGATAAAATTAAAGCACATTAATGAAATAGCCTAACCAGTTCTCAATTTCCTATCACTGAAAGTACTCAGTTAAAAAAGGTAATAGAAAGGGTATAATAAAAAGAATGTCCTTATAAGCTGTTCTACATAATTTGTGAGTTTCCTTAAACTCCAAAATTCTATGCCTCTATGTCAGCAATGACAATATATCTGAAATACAAATTGTTTTGTAGTGAAACCTCCATAGTTTATCTAGAGTCACAATAGGTAGATACATGGTGACCCTGCCTGCCTGAAACTTGGGTGCCCCAACACAATACAAAATGCAAACTACCAGTACACAACCCCAGAGCGTGTCCCATCTGCTACTAACACCAGGAGGCCCATAAGCCCAGTCTCCTCCAAGGTTCCTACCACCCATTTATTATAATCTAGGGGGTCCCTTATTGCTCATAAATGTCTTGATGAGAGAGTAGGAGAGAGACCTCCCAAGTTCAACGCAATTTCTTCCTGATTGAATGTCCTAAGTGTTAGGAAGTAGCCTAGAAAATCTTGTCTGATGCAGAGCATCAGGGCAAAGTCTTCAGCAACTTGGCAGGTATAAGTGCTAAGATGTTGGTCACCGCAAGGCTGTGAATCTTTGAAGACAGCGGCCCAAGCCCCTTTTGTTATAGCTCATTCAATTTTGTCATCTATCAGGTGTGAGCCAGCAATAAGCGCTGCAATGAAAGACACTAGAAGTAAGATCTTGTGTATCACATGTTTTGAGTCGGCTCTGACTCCTGGTGATCCTATGAACAAGTGATGTCCATGTTCTGTCCTCAGCAACCCTGCTGAACCCCTGTACACACATACCTATGGCTTCTTTTATGGAGTCAATCATCTCATGTGTGGTCTTCCACTTTTCCTGGTGCCTTCCATTTTTATCGGCATTATTGTCTTTTCTAAAGAACTGCCTTCTCATGATATGCTCAAAGTAGGACTACTTCTGTTTTGTTATTTTTGCCTCTAGGGATGGTTCCTGCGAATTCAGCTCTATAAATCACTTGTTTGTCTTTCTGGTGGTCCAGGGTATCCCTAGAGCTCTCCTCCAACACTGTATTTCAAAGGAATCCTTTTTTTTTTTTTTTTTTTTTCCCTATCAACCTTCTTCACTGTCCAAATTTCTCATCTGTACATAGTAAATGGGAGTGCAAGGGTGTGGGTGATCTTAGCCTTGGTCTCTAATGACACATCTTTCCTGTTGATAATCTCTCCTAATTCTTCCATTGCTGTCCCTTGTCCTGATTTTCTGGCCGCAGTTTGCTTATGAGTTGATAACTAAAACAAGGAAAACAAAAATCTTTTTAACAATTTCAGTGTATGCACTGTGTATGTTAAAATTGTATATTTCTTCTACAGTCATGATTTTTATCTTTTTGATGTTCAAATACAGTCTTGATTTGGCAGTTTCTTCTTTTACTTTTACTTTCACTTTCATCAGAAGTTGTTTCAAATAATTGATACTTTGGCGAGGAAGGTGGTGTCATCTACATATCTGGTATCACTGACAATTTCTTTTACAAAATTTCACTCCTCCTTCCTCCGAGTCTAGCCCAATTTTTCCTACTATATATTCTGCATACAGATGAAACAAATTAGAAGATAAAATGCACCATTTTCTGACACATTGGCCTATAGAAACCCATTCTGTCTCCATATTCTGTCCTGATAATGGCTTCCTGTCCACAGTACAGGTTACACGTCTAGACAACCAAGTGCTGAGGCATGACCTTTTCCTTTTAGAGCAACCCAAAGCTTTTCATGATCCAGGAAGTCAAAGGTATCACTGTACTCTATAAAACATACACTGACCTGAAATTCTTTGGAGCACTCCAGTATCCAGCAAACACTTGCAGTTAGATCTCTATTGCCTCTTTCTTTTCTAACTCCAGCTTGAACATCTGGCATTTTTTACTTTGGTACATCACCTTGAGCATCACTTTACTTGAATGGGCAATTATAGCAATGTCCTTTAGCTGTTGCACTCCTCAGTGTTTTCTTTCTTGAAGATTGGATGTATATTGAATGTTTCCAATCTATAGGCCATTGTTTTATTTCCTGTATTTGTGAACATATTCTTGTCAGGACTTTGACAAATTCAGTCTCTGTGGCTTGATGTAATTCTATTAGTATCCTATCTACTGCTTCTGATTTATTTCTTCCCAATACTTCCAGGGTAGCTTTCACTTTACTTTCTAGAATCACAAATTCTTCCTTATAGGAATCTCCTTCAAAGGTATCTGTCATCCTTTGTCTCTTCGGAATAGATTTTCAGTATAACGTTTCCACCTTCCCTTTATTTTCTCCTGGTCAGATATTGTTCTTCCTTGTGGGTTGCGCAGTATTTCTAATCTAGGTTGAAATTTCCCTTATATTTCTTAAATCTTCTGGTAACAATATTTTGTTTTGCTTTGTTCTCCTCTATGTTCTTATATTGACTACTATAATAGTTTTCTTTATGTAAAAATTGTTTAAAAAGTGAGGTTGGGATTCTAACCCTGATTTTGTCACTTTAAAAAAAAATTTTTTTTTTCCAATTACAGTTGACATTCAATTTTGTCACCTTTGCTTTTGCCTCTGTTTGTCTCTAACAATTTTTAGTGTTTCTTCTGTCATCCAACTCAGTTTTTCTTTTTTTACTTCTGGTAATTTTTTGTTTGTTTATTTTGTTTTGTTTTGTTTTGATTCCTCCCTAATAACATTTCTAGTTGTAGTCCACAGTTTTTCTGGTTTTCCATCAACTAAGTACAATAGTGAAAATCTTTTTATGTGAACTTTACAGATTTATTTTTATTGTTTTTGACAGAGAGAGAGAGAGAGATACAGAGAAAGACAGAGAGAAGGGGGAGGGCCCAGAACAGTCTCCATAGTTGTACATCATTGGTTTTTCCACATAGTTTCATTCCACAGGTGGGCATGGGGCTGCACAGGGCAGGAACTGGGCTGGGGTCTCACCCCGGTGAGAACTAAACTGGGGGCACTCCCCAGTTCAGCATATGGGTCCACATGGGTTGGTGCCAGGATTCGATCCTCAGTCCCCAGGGCTGCAAAGTGAGCACTTAACTACTGAGCCATCCCGGCTTCCCTATGAACTTTAAGTCCATCAGAAATGTTATTTGCAGTATATTTTGGCACCATAAACATTCTAGTGCTCTTCTTCAGCTTACTCTAATGTTTGATATTAACAGTTTGTGGTCAGTACCACAATCTGCCCCTGTCTTGTTTTGACAGAGAGAATACAAATTCTCCATCTCTTACTTCCAATTACATAGACTGTTTGATTCCTGTATTGGCCATCTGGTGATGTCCATGTGTACAATCAACAGTTCAGTTGTCTGAAGCACGCATTTGCAATAGACAAGTTGTCAACTTCCCGGAAATCCATGTGCCATTCTTCTGCTTCATTTTTAATCCCCAGTCCAAATTTTCTGAAGACATTTGATTCTGCTTTATTTTCTACTTTTGTCTTCCCGTCACCTATGTCTGTATGTTTTACTTAGATGAGGTCCGACCACACCATAAAGCAGTTCCTGAAGGCTGGACCCAGCACACAATGGCAGATGCTATGTCCCCTGCTCTTGGATCACTGTGGATGCTGAGACAGAGACCACTGGCACTTGAGGCAAAGAATGTACCCAGTATTGTGCTCAGAAATGGAGCCCTGTCACCCTATTAGACTGAAGCACAAAATGTTATATCTCCAGTGTTCACCTCCCAGTTTAGCTCCCAGGTAGATCCTGGGTGCAAGCCAGCTCCCGGAACCTCTGGTCCAAACGCCCTCTGATACCTTCCACCTCAGAGTCCGAAAGCCTCACTTCTCTTAACTGCCCAGGTGAACCTTACCTCACTCCAGGTCTGGAAACTCTTTTCTCCCAGGATAGTCATGGCTTCTCTCTTTCCATGATTGCAAGATGTCATCTACCTAGCCTCTAAAAGGAAGCAATTCTGTGAATTCAGCAGGTTTTCAAGTTTCTGTCTTTACTGTGACACAAAGACAACTTTTCCCCATGAAGAAAATAAAACTAATGCAAATTTAATCTCTGGCAGGGTTTTCACCCTGATCCCCTACCAAATCCAACCATAACATACATTTCAGAGGACCTTGTCAAACTACTACTGGTCTTATTTTATGTACCACTGGAAGTTATTAAGAAGTTTCAGGCTAGGAAGGTTAATCATTTTTTAAAGGTCACTCCAGCTGCTGTATGAAAAATGGATGGAGGTAGCCAAGATAGGAAATAAGATGTGCTGTCTAGGCAACGGACGCCGGTGGTTTTTATAAGGGTGTTTTCTTGTGTGAGAAGCTGGAAAGGGAGATGGCACCATTTACTAAATAGAAATAGAAAAGGTCTGAGGGATGCAACTCAGGAGCTCAGTCTTGAACAAGTTATATGTGAGATGCTGGTGAAAATATGGGAACTGTTATGTAGGCAGTGTAATATGCATGTCAGGAGAATGAAACTGGACTTAGCTAGAGATATAAATTTGAGTTGTTTGCCTAAAAGTGGAACTGAAAGCCATGGAAACTCATGAAATTCCAAAGGAGAATGTGCAGCTAAGGAAAAAATAATAAGGCTAAGATAAAGCCTTATTAGAACATTAGAAGTCTGTGGACCAATAGCCATTTCTGTCTAACTAGTTCGGAAGAATTTATGTCAGTTAATGAAGACAAGTACAGTCCACAAGTACAGTCCACCAAGAGAAGACTAAGAGCCACTACTGTAGGAGAAATGAGCGAGCATGTCTCATACCTGTCGAATAGATCCAGTTACTATTCTCTACGCATCATAGCCCAGTAAACGTGGTTCAAGAAGTTACCAGCTACTAATTATCATGTAGCAGACATGCTGGGTCATTTGCACATGTTAGGAGAAGTCACTGGGCTCTAGAGAATGATGAATAAGCACAAGGTGTAAAGTTAAAAAGAGATTGACAACCTTGGTGCCAGGCAACAGCACTCTGGCCATGAGAAACAATGACAGCAGAGAATGTCAGACTCCAAGTCTCTGTTCAACATGTGGAAGACAGACTTCTCTTATTTCCCACTTTAAACTAAATAAGATTTCAGGGTTCACTGGGAGTTCTAGGATGGGAAAGCCTCAAGAAGAAAATGCTATGTTTTAGCTTGAATGACAGAAGAGCATTCCAATGTAATATTATCATAGATGTACTCAGAGCTGAGAGACTAAGTCATGTAAGTTAAATATATGTAACTAACATATTAAATAAGCTTATTCAGTATGGTACAACCTAAAAACCGTCTTTTCTTCTCTGTGCCATGTGTTTCTATCTGTCCTATAGTATCTACTATCCCTGAAGGTGGTGTGGCAAGCTCCTTTTTTACAAACAGTGGGACAAGTGTTATTTCCTAACAGCCAGAGCTGACATGCAGGAGGCAGACACAAAGCCATTTTAATAGGACCCTGTCTTTTAAGGATTGTCTGCCAGAGTGAGACACAGCATAAAGAAGAGGCTATCTGGGTTGTACTGAAACAGAAAGTTAGGGTCATGCCTTTTAAGCTAACAAATCTCCAAATAAATTTTTTTTCTGATCAGTCTAGCCTGAAAATCTATTATACCCCTTTTTAGTCTCAAGACAGTTTTGGCAACTTTTTAGTAAATCGTTCTGTTTAGAATGTTTGGAATCTTGTCATCCATTATTTTCAGCATTATACATCCATCCGGACATCTAGACAACAAGATCCTAACCCACTAAACGAATTCTTTGTCATAGATAATAGTATCCCCATTTCCCAAGTGAGAAAACTGAGGCTCAGAGAGAGTAAATAACTTGCCCAAGGCACAAAGTTGCAGAGTGGAAATTGCTCCAAGTCCTGTTGAATATCTAAATTACTTCAATTGCAGCGATCCATGTTTAAGAAATCAAGCCACATGGAATATAATTTAGAACCTACCCACTGTATTGAGTTAATTTGTTTCTTGGCATATAACAAATTAAAGTGTTGTTGTTGTTGTTGTTGTTGTTGTTGTTGTTTTGGGCGAGTTGTTTGTTTTGTTTTGTTTTGTAGCCAAGGCATGGATTAGAACTACTTTTTAAAACTATAGATGCAAAAACCCCAATCCCAGAATTCTGATTTAAAAGTCTGAGACTGGTTTCGTTAATCCATATCTATTTTCATTTTTAATGTGGAAGTTCCTAGTTCCAACTTTCAGCTTTTATTTAGTATATTACCTGAACTGTCTTAGAATCTACTGCAGCTTTTAGTGAATAAATCTGTAAAGAAATCTGCAAATCTAGGAATGGACAAGGATATGGATATTTGTTTAAAGAAGGGGTCTCCAAACTACGGCCCGCAGGCTGGATGCAGCCGTCGAGGCCCTCTCATCCGGCCCATGGAGACCTTTTTATCTGCATAAAATAATATTAAATAAATAATTTAAAACAACATCTATGTTTTGATTCTTTTTTATTTGGACCTCGAGTGTGTAGTCAGCCCCCAAACTGCTGTTTGATAGTTAACGCGGCCCATGGGCTGAAAAGTTTGGAGACCCCTGGAAAGTAATGGAAAACAAAGTTATATTGATGGAGTACACATAACTCAAGCACATGAAGAATAAGGGGGATTCTTTCTATAAGCAAATTATAAAACTAGCACAGAGGTAAATAAAGCAGTTATTACAGATTTCAACTAACCTGACATCTGCCTGAATTCTGTCTGAATTTTATCAAAATATAGCATAGGTAAATTCCTAATTTATCTTGCTTATAACTTCATCTTTTGAAAAGGAAAAGTAACAACCAACAAGATGGCTTATTTAAATTGGCACTTGTTAACATCTTCTAATCCTGTTTCTCCTACCTTTTCACTAAAGTACTTAGACATAGGAAAAGATTAACCCACACCAGGGCTGACAGACAATTTAAAGCAAACATCTGGAAAGAATCGCCACAAGGCACAGGAGAGATTAATTTAGTTTGTCCTCAAATAAAAGCCTGAGTATATTTATTTTTCTCTCAACTTGACCTCCAAGTATAAATCTGAGAAGTGGATTCAGTCATGACTCAAACAGATAAAGAGACTTGAAAAAGACAATCCAACATCTTGTCTGTTGAAAAATATAATCTGGATAGATTGTACATCTAGCACCTTTTTCTATTTCAAAAGGTAAACAGAAAACAGCCAACATAAAACCTATAAAATATTATTTCTTATAACTTATTATAGGTCATAAATTCTTTTTCTGAATACCACTTTATCAGCATCTCACAAATTTTGATATGTACTTTTATTACTGTTCTATTCTATAAAGTTTATAACCCAGGAGTCATTTTGGGAATATGCTTTTGGGTTTCCAAACACACATTTTGTTTTGTTTTGTTTTATCCCATTTTCCTTTTATTATTAATTTGTAATAAAATTATTTTAAGATAATGGAAAATGCTCCAAGTGATATCTATTTTTTTGAAATTTGTGGAGACTACTTCTAAGCCAATATGTGGTCAATATATACTTTAAAAGAATTTAATAACTTATATGCATGATTTTTGTGATTTATCTCAGATCAATATTATTGATACAGCTAGTCTAGTAATAACATAAAGCAGAAAAATTATAAAATCTCACATTATCCCTAATAGGAAAGTTAGAGCATGGATCAGACTAACTTAGTCTTCCAGACCCTGAATGAGCCTTATGGTGATTGTAGGCTGTATAAGACCAATGTTTATGACCTTCCAAGTTCAAAAGATGCTCCCAATAACTAAAATCCTTTCTTGTATTACAAATACATGGAATTCTAAGCTAAAGACCCTCTATATTACCGTTTTTCCTGGATATTAATATTTTGTATTTCGAGAAAATGAGAAGTTTTTAAATATTTAAAATTATGCTTCATGAGAAGCAATGTCCTGTGAACCAGTGCAGACTTTTGTGACATCTTCTGGATAGACAATTGGATGATGAATTGTTTATATACAGAATAACAATCTTAGACAACAGACAAGATCTGCTTCCTGAAAGCATAAGGAATAGCTTCAGTTTTGATATATTTGTAGTAACTGTCATTTCTCACTAGAGAAGCAGAATTTCTGCACTGATAATTGCCAGCTGGCAGCACTATACAAGACTAGTTTGGAAATAAGACAAAGACTCAGGTTTGTTCCTGAGAAGGAGATTGTTATGGGTTGAATTGTGTCCCCCTAAAATTCATATGCTAATATCCTCACCTTCGGTGCCTCAGAAGATGACTTCATTTGAAATAGGATTATTGCAGGTGCAATATGTTAAGATGAGGTCATACTGAAGTAGGGTGACCCACTGTTCCAATATGACTGAAGTCTTCAAGAAAAGACCTTCTGCAGAGAGAGACATGGAAGATTGCCATGTGAAGACAGAGATCTGGAGTGAGGTATCTACAAGCCAAGGATCACACACGTTTGCCTGCAAACCACCAGAACCTAGGAAGAAGAAAAGAAGGATGCCCAAATAGATTTCAGAGGGAGGATGGCCTTGTTCCACCTTGATTTACAACTTCTAGGCTCCAGAATTAAGACAATACATTTATTTCTATTGTTACCAGTTGAGTCTTATTTTTGCTCTTATCTACTGAATGGCAGGAAGCTTTACTGTTTTCAAATGGCACATTTTATTCTTTAGAGTAAATTAATTCATAAAAGTTAAAACTCATTACAATGCAAAAATATACAAAAATGGCTTACAGCACACCGTAATTTGAAAAATCAGTTGTGTTCCTAGATTTGGCACTCCACAAGAGCTCTGCTCTGGGACACAGATTTAGTCCTGTTTTTTTCTAAAAGCATTATACTTAAGAAGACTCAAATTATTTTTTTTCACAGAAAAGAACATCTGTACAAATTATTTTTTAAGAGTTGAGTTTTCACTTTGAATGGTCATTGTCACAACATAGAAAAATTGTCATATTTTAAGATGTCAGAGACCTAAGTATATAAGTTTAATAATGTTTCTATATATCAATGAGTCATGGATAAGAATAAGTTTTTGAAAAGTCTTAATCCAAAAGAAATTATTTTATAAAACATCTAAATTAAAAATTTGCTATTGCAGAGACAAATTCAAATCTATCTGTGTTGCATATATATTATATTAAAAATACTCAGATAATCTAAATATATGATTGACATATAATAAACTATCTGGCCTGATCAAAATTCAGTAATATTTCAAATGCTAGCATTATATTCTTTAAACTTAAAACAGATATTAATAAATAGAAATGATAATTATAAAAAATGCAACTATCAAAAGCTTTTTTTCTAAATTTATTTTATTGTTTTTCACAGAGACAGGCAGAGAGACACAGAGACAGAAAAGGGAGGGACCAGAGTAGTCTCCATAGTTGTATGTCATCAGTTTTTTTGGGGGTTTTTTTGTGTGTTTTTTTTTTATCTTTTCACATTTATAGAGAGAAATTATCTTTTTGTCTTCAGTGCATAGTTATTTCTACTTCACTTTTTGACAGATAGAGAGAGAGACAGAGACAGAGACAGTTAGAGAACCGAACTGTGGGAACTCCCCAGTTCAGCACGTGGGTCCTGCCTGGGCCGGAGCCGGGATTCGATCCTCGGTCCTCATGGCCTCAAAGCGAGCGCTCAACCCGCTGAGCCGTCTCGGCTTTCCCCTTGTCATCAGTTTTTGACATATTTTTATTCCACACAGGTGGGCAGGAATGGGGAGAAATGGAATATTGTTCAGCAATACAAAAGAATAAAATCTTGCCATTTGCAACAACATAGATAGACCTAAAGGATATTATGCTAACTGAAGTAAGTCTGACAGAAAAAGACAAATACTGTATGATCTCACTTATATGGGGAATCCAAAAAAACAAAATAAATGAATAAGTGAAACAAAACAGAAATACCCATAGATACAGAGAAGAAGCTGATGGTTGCCAAAAGGTTCAGTAAGAGGAGATTAAGAAAAAAGCTTCATGACTAAAAATTATTTTCACCTGAGAAATACAGGCTGTAATAATTTACTAAATGGTCCATTCTATGAAGTTCGGATACTTTAAATCATAGTGTCAAGAAACAGTATTAATTCTCTGCAATATTAACTTTCAGTCACTCATTCATTCTTTCATTCACTCAAACATGTGACCAACACCTACTGTAAGTTTAAATCACTGATTAGTTTTGAACACATCAGTTTCCAAATGGAAAAGTTAATTCTATTCAAATCACTTAAGGAAGATTTATTTTCCCCAATGGTGAAGTTCTTTTGGTGAAAATATTTCTGTGTTGTTTTACTGAAGTCTATTCACTCATTCAGGTGGTGATGTACTAAATGAGAAGGATATTCTTCCTAAATATTTCTATATACTCTGCTAACAAGGTCTCTGAATGACAATAATTTCAATCAAAATGAATTCAAATGTGCAGATTAAGCATTTATTCAGGAAATACCCATCAAGTAAATACAATATGTCAGTCACAGTGTTAGAAACTGAACTAAAAAAATTTTTTAAGCCAGTCCTTGCCCTAGAGAACATTGTCACTTTGACCAAATCAAATTTAATGGAATTTTCTCTTTTCTCTTCAAACTATAAGTTAATAGTAAGATTAAATAATAACTGAATTCCTCATAAAACAGTAAGGTCAACACCAACACCTTTGCCCCCAGAGTTTCTATATTACTACCTTGATTGCACAACTAATCACTTGTGCAGCATTAAAATACATATAAAATGCCTGGGTCCCACCATCAGAGATTCTGATTTAATTGTTCTTGGGTGCAACTCTGGCATTGGGGTACGAAGCAGCTCCTATGTGCTGTTGTATGGAGTGAAGGTTGAGAACCACCACCAGGTCCTAATGACCAAATCACCTTATCTTCCTGCTGAGGGCATAGACTTCCATTACTTACAATTGGGCTAAAAGCAAAGAATGTTAGGGAAAAAAATTAACAAATGAGGCTATTCACTGGGCATAATATATTTAACCATATTCCACCCTTTCATTTTCAAACCAACTCTATGAAAACTGTTCTTTTTATCTTTAATCCTCATTCAAATATAATACTAACTCTGGTATGTATTACGTCAACACATTTGTCCTTCCATTATCTCATCCAATCAACCCAACAATCTAGAAACCTAAAAACCTAAAATCTCTTCCTCATCTAGAAAGAATCTAGCATTTCTTCTTTCCTCAAAAGAGTTGGGCGATTAGTTATAACTGCTTTCTTCCTATAGCATTTTCCTGTGCCAAACTGGGAAGAAGTAAGATGGTACAAGTATGAATCTGCCTCTAGCTATAGAGAGAAAAAATGAAATTGGCCTTTTATGGGCTTAAATGGCTTGGAGAATTCACACACCAGGTCATAATTCTTTGAGTTCCCCTTTCCTTCCTAGGAAAAAATATTAGATACAATAGATAATAAGTAAGTCAAGGTCATGTTTACCTAACTCTAATGAAGCAAGGAATAAATCTCAAATTGTTAACCATCTGCAGAGAATGAGTAGATATTTTTCCCCCAGAAGCCGAGTAATTAAAATAAAATAATGTATTTAGTGTTAAAAGAAACTGAAATGTTACTATATTAGCTAAGGGAGCAGTCCATGACCACATAATGTCATTAAAGTGATCGGAAATTATGTGGTCCCTTAAATTGCTTTATTTCCCTCAGCAGAATATTAATTTCAGGTGAGTAATTTAAATTGCATTAACAGCAGACTCCTTAAGATGACACTTCATTTAGTCTTGAAAGTTGCTGCTGTTTAAGATATCCCCCCAGCCTGCCATTTCACACTGGTGCTAACTTGTGCCAGATTGTATATTGTTTTTTCAAAATACCATGGGGGTGTCAAATGCTTTATTACAAACCTGCTGCTTCATAGAAATATGCAATGTAAATAAACCATAGAGACACTCCTGTAAATTGCCATATTTTAGAGGGAAAACATTTCAATTAGATGCATGAAATCAACTGACAGTTTTATGAACCAAATCATTTTGGAAATATCCTTCACATGAACAGGATATCATCAAATTTTCAGAGACCATATGGTATGAAGTAGCTCCACAACATCTTCAAGGACAGGCAGACTTACACTCAGCATGAATTTCGATTCCAGTACCTGTGTCTCCTTCACTTATATTGTCTAGGTGAGACAACTTTCAAAGTTTCTACTTTGGTGGAAAGTATCAAAAAATACTTTTATAAGAAATTATTAGGGGAAGCTGGGATGGCTCAGTGGATTAAGCGCTCACTTTGCAGCACAGGGGACTGAGGATCGAATCCCGGCCTCGGCCTGTGCAGACCCATATGCTGAACTGGGGAGTCCCCCCAGTTCAGTTCTCTCTCTGTCTCTGTATCTCTCTCTCTCTCTCTTTCTCTCTCTCTCTCTGTCAAAAACAATAAAAAATAAAATAAATAAAAAATCTTAAAAAAAAGAAAAAGAAATTATTATTGTGATCATTTTCTTTACAAAAACAAGGTAAATGCACATTTCTCTACTCTTTTATGGACTACCAATCCAGTAACTCAAATAGTGACAGACCCCTAGACCCTGGGCCAAAATAGGTGACAAGGGCTTTAGGATTAAAGATGTTTTGGTATAATATTTGCCTTGTTAGGACTCTTGCACACCAACTTGTAACATGAATAATCATTTGAGTGAGAATAGGCTTCATGGATGACTGAATGAGATTACTAAATGGTTCAGAAAACTTTAACTTAGTGGCAAATATATTATACAATTTAAATTTACCTCTGGCCTCCAAGTCCTCAAATAAAGAGAAGGGTATGTTCTAAATTGAATATAACAAGATCATTTGTTCAATCACCTTGTCGTTATCAAGTAATTCCATCTTCTCCTTATGCCTTCTTTTCTATTATTACAGAAGGTTTGTAAGCACCTTCAAAGAGATATAATATTCGTTTTATTACAATGCAGAGCCTTGACTTTCTCAACTACAAATCCTGGTGCTTTCCTGTTCTATAATCCTGTTCTAATCAGCAACTCCTCTCTCTCTAATAACTTGCAATTGCACTCCAGATTTTGGCTTTTTGGAGGATGCTTTCCTTGGCACCAATGCTCACCCCCTCACTCCCCCCACTGCCCCCCCAACCTAGGTTACTCCCATTCTGTTCTACTCAGTTGCCATGATATTGCGCTGTCCCTGACTGTCAACTGCCTCCTGAATCAAGATCACATATTCCGAGGCCATCTTCCCAGCCAGGATATTTCAGGCCACAAATCCACTCCTGACCCCCACTCATTTGATTGAGCACATCTTTAATTCTCATTCTCCACAAGACAAAACAAAGTCTGTCTCCAGAAATCCTAGATTTGGGGAAAAAGAAAAGCCCAGCCTTCCCAGAAGACCACCAGCAGGAGCAACATTTGCAAACTCTAACTTCATAGAGCTTCCTGTTTAGTTCCTTGAAAGGTGTCCCTGTCACTACCGAGAAACCACCCAGCCACACGAGGTAGCAAAGCTGCCTGCCACTCAAGAGGTTATAAGGAATAAGCATGCATTCTCTAACACCCTTCCAGAGAGAAACTTGAAAACCCTCAAGTAAATGATAATAAAAAAGGATCTAAATTACACAGCAGGAGACCATTATCCCAGCAATGAACATATGCCTATCTGGGAGGTGACTTAAATTATTGATAATCCAAAATTAATCACTATTAAAAATATTTTAAAAAGTAACCTTAGAAAGAAGAAAATACGTTCTCTTTCTAATGATAGGGATTAAAACAGACTCCCCCAAAACATGCCATTTTGGTATAATGATTATTTGGGGCTGAAGGCAATTAAGAAACATCAGACACAGGACAAACTCTCTGCCTTCTCCCCTTGCTGCCTAAAAGCAGGGAACAAGTTTTCCTTTGTGAAAGTTCCCCTCCTCACTTTTCTCTTTCATGGAAGAAGACATGACACACCTTGGAGAGGGTGCTGACTTGAGTTTACATGAACAAACCCTACTAAAATTACACTTATCTTCCATTAGTTTCCCCCATATACGAGTCCATTTCCTTTGTCATGTGACTGCTCCACAATTTATTACCCGGTGTTAAAATGGTAGATAAGGCCCTGGGCCTAATCATTTCATGGTGTTTTCACTTTTCTGTGAAGCTCCTGTGTTCATATATAACATACTTTTTCTCCTGTTAACTTGTCATTTGCCAATTTACGGGCCCCACCTACTGAATTTAAAAGGATATTAGAAAAGGTTTCTTTTCTCTCCTACACTGATATTAACCACAATTATATGTTTTACCTTCAGTAAAAACTATCAAAGTGCTCCAGAAATGTGGTATGTTTCTTTCACGGATACAATGAAATAGAATAATGAATATTTTTAAAACTTCCTTAGCTACGGCAATCTTCAGTCTATTTCCTTCGATTTGTATCTTGCTTTTGGGATGCTTCTTTTTTTTTCTAAGATCCTGGAGATGAGGGCTAATCTAAATGAGAGAGCCTTTAGCCCCTGTAAATATCAGCTGGGTCGTCCATCACTGTTGTCTTGACACACTGTGTAATAAAAAGCAGTGGGACTCCAATGACGGATGCTGCCCTCACATGGGCTGAGGCAGCTGACAGAAATAACACTATTTAATCTCTGAGGAACTAACGAAAATTTACAGGCTTACTTAATTTTAGCCTATCTTCTAACGACACTATAAAGTTGTAGGGGAGCAGATGGTGTCATGATAGCATGACAGCTAGAGAAAACAAGTCTCCGAAAGAACAAAGTGAATGAAGCCATTTGCAGGCCAAGGGACCAGGAACTCAGTTACATGCCAGCCAGAACAAGAGAAGCTGATGCTTTAAGATGGAGCCCAGGCTGGCAGGGTAAACCATTAGATGAGCCTTCATTACAAGAAGAATCTCACTCTCTCTCTTTTTTTTTTTTTAAGATTTTGTTTTTCACTGTTTGAGAGGGGGTGGGAGGGAGGAAGAGAGAGAAGGGGGAATGGCCCAGAAAGGTCTCCCTAGTTGTTCATATTAGTTGTGACACGGTTTCATTCCACACAAGTGGACGTGGGGCTGCGTGGGGTGGGAACTCAGCCAGCGGCCTCCTGCATGGGAGGTGGGGAATTTCGCTGCGGAGCCATCCCAGCTTTGCCAGTTGCACCACAGTTCAGCATATGGATTTTCACAGGTTGAGGCTGGGTCTAGCAATTGCAAGGCAATTGCTCAACCGCTGAGCTAGCCCAGCATCACCCACCCCCCACCCCCCTTCTTTAACATGTAATGCTTTAATCCTGAGATGATACCTAAAGCGGTTTGTGCTCATCTCTTTAGCCATGCTCCATCTATAATCCAGTCTTTCAGAAAATTGTTTCCCAAAAGAAATACAGCTTTTAATGTGTGTGTGTGTCCCCCACCCCCAGGGCATTTTCTAATTCCTACAAAATACATTCAGTTTAGAAAAAGAAAATTGTTTGCCCCTTAGGGGTCCTATATGATGTATCAGATTTTCTTTAAATTTTATTATGATAAAATACACATAATATAAAATTTACCATTTTTCATTTTCTAGTGTAGAATTTTGAGTAGTAGTAGGTACAGTCACAGTTGTGCAACCATCAGCACTATTCATATCCAGATATTTTTCATTGACCCCAAATTAATTTCTGTACCCATTAAACAATAAATCTGCATTCCCCTCCCACACACCCTATTGTACTATTAGTTAACCACTATTCTAACTTAACTTCTTTATGAATCTGACAATTTTAGCTACCTCATCTACGTGGAATCACAATATTTGTCCTTTTGTGTCTTGGTTTATTTCACTTATTATCTTCAAGATTAATTTATCTTGCGGCATGTAACAGAGTTTCTTTCCTCTTTGAGGCTAATTAATATTTCACTGCATATCCATAAACAAATGGATAGCATTTTCTTTATCCATTCATCCTCTGATTGACATCTGGGTTGCTTTCATTCACATTTTGGCTATTGTGAATAATGTTGCTATTAAAACTGATGTATAAATAACTGTTCAAGTCCCTGCTTTCAATTCTTTTGTGTATCTAACTACAAGTGGAATTGCTAGACCACATGATAATTCTACATTTTATTTACTGAGGAACCACCAAATGGCTATACCATTTTATAGTACCACCAGCAATGTACAAGGGTTCCAATTTCTTTACATCCTCACTAATACTCCTTGTCTACTTTTGTTTGTTTAATTGTTCATTCATTTGTTTGTTTTTAGTAATAGGTATCTTAGTGAGTGTGAAGTTATACTTCAGTGTGGTTTTGATGTGCATTTCTCTGATGATTAATGCTAAGGATCTGATATATCAGATGCATGGTTATTTTATTAATTTACTTTTAATTATACTTATGTAATTTTTTTTCTTTTTAGTGCTTTATTGAAGTTCCATTTCCATTCTTGTCAACATTTGGTACGTCAGTCTGTTAAATTTCAGTCACTCTAGTATAAGTATTATAATATTTCATTGTGGAATAGTTTGCATTTCCCTATGACTAATGATACTGAGCATCTTATAATGTGTTCATCTCCATCTGCATATCTTCTTCAAGGGAAAATCTCTTCAAATATTTTATGCATCTATTAATTGAGTTATTTTCTGTGTTATCAGTTAAGTTATAAGAATAGTATATGATGCATAGGTTTATTGCATGTGTCACACAATGGCCTGCATTTTCAGGTATGTTTCCCAAATATTTTCTCCTAGCCTGTAGTTTAGCTTTTCATTTTTTAACAATATTGTTTGGAGAGCAAATGTTTAACTTTGATTAAGTCCAATTTATTTATTTTTTTCTTCTGTAGTTTGTGCATTATGTGTTGTACTTAAGAAATATTTGCTCAACCCAAGTATTTTCTTGTATATTTTCTCCTATGTATGATTAATATCTTATTTAAAAAAAATTTTCTTAACTAAGCAATACAAAACAAAGGGGGGAGAAAACTTTGACTATCCAACCCTACCCTGAATTAGTGCCCCAGAATTACTCTTAGTATCTTTACTATCCCTGATAATCTATTGACCTAAATGACTAACTCTGAAGAAAGCTAACAACTTCATACATATTGTGTACAAAGCCTAAGAACTGAAATAACAGAAATCAGTGACCGCTATAAAACACGCCCTCTGTAATTCCTGATCTATCATCCCAACTTGCACCCAATTCTGTTCCTCTTTTTCAAAGATCGTCATCATTCTGTATATCTAACTGCTATTTAATGACTTTCTCCCTTAGCACAGCTGGACTAGAACGTCCATAAACTGAAATTGCAAGAAAGTTCCTCTGTTCGATATAGTCTCATTCATTTATTTTTGCTTTTACTTCCCTTGCCTTTGAGATCAAGTTCATAAAGTACTCTCTGAACCCACAGTCTATAAGTTTAGTGCCCATGTTTTCTTCTATGCAATTTATTGTTTTGGGTCATATGTAAGGTCTTTAACCAATTTTGAATTAATTTTGGTATATGGTGATAATTCACAGTCCAGATTCATTTTTTTGCATGTGGTTTTCCAATTTTTCCAGCACCATTAAGGTTTCTTTTCCCCATTGTATATTTTTGCCCCTTTGTCAAAAATTATCTGTCCATATATTTGTGGGTTTATTTCTGGGTTTTCTTATTCCATTCCATTTGTTGGTATATCTATTTTTTTGCTAATACTAAGCTGTTTTCATTACTGACACTTTGTAGTACAGACTGAAGTCAGGGAGTGTGATACTTCCAGATTTATTCGTTTTTTATAGGATTGCTTTTGTGATTCAGGGTCTTTTGTGCTTCCATGTGATTCTGATTATGTTTTTTATTTATTTATTGAAAGAATTTCTGTGGGATCTTGATTGGAATTGCACTAAATTTGTATATTACTTTGGGTAATATGGCTATTTTAACTATCTTGAAACCATCATCAATCAAGGTAAAGAGGAAACCAACTGAATGGCAGAAAATATTTGCAAACAATGCCCCTGATAAGGGACTAATATCTAAAATATATAAAGAACTCATACAACTTAACAACAACAACAACTAATGATCCAATTAAAAAGTGGGCAAAAGACCTAAACAGACACTTCTTCCATGGAGAACACAAATGGCCAACAGATATGTGAAAAAATGTTCAATGACATGAGCAATTAGGGAGATGCAAATTAAAACTACAATGAGATACCACCTCACTCCTGTTAGAATGGCTATAATTAACAAGACAAGGAATAGCTAGTGCTAAGAGACTGTGAGAAAAATGGAAACCTCATACAGTGCTGGTGGGAATGTAAATTAGTACAACCACTATGGAAGGCAGTATGGAGATTCCTCAAAAAATTAGGAATGGAATTGTCATACAACCCAGCAATCCCTCTTCTGGGTATCTACTCCAAAAACTTGAAAACCATAACCCATAAAGATATATGTACCCCAATTTTTATTGCTGCACTGTTCATGGTGGCCAAGTTCTAAAAATAGACAGTGTTCTTTGATAAAGGACTGGAGAAGTTGTGGTACATTTACACAATGAAATGTTGTTACTCAGCAATAAAAAATAAAATAAATAAAAAGATGAAATACAGCCATTTGTGAAAACATGGATGGAGTTTGAAACCATCATATTAAGTGAAATAAATCAGACTGAAAAAAATTAAGAAACATATGACTTCACTTATAACTGGAATATAAAACTGGAAGTAACAAAGAAACAAAAACTTATCGGCACAGTCAACAGTTTAGTGGTTACCTGAGGGTATATGAGAAGGTGAGTGGGAGAATAGGGGGCATGGGGCATAAAACATATGGTGATGAAAAGAGATCTGACTCGGGGTGGTGAGCACATAATGCAATACATAGACAATGTAATGTAGAATTGTATACCTGGAGCTTATCTAACTTTTACCAAGTAATGTCACCCTAATAAATTTAAAAATTGAAAAAAAAAGAAGAAAGAAAGTTTCTCTGGTTAGAGAAACTTATAATTAAACAAATTTAGTAAAAATATAAAAAATGTGCATTCTATTAGCTTACAAGATTCTATCAAATATTCACAAATAGGAAGTAGAGTCAACCGTTGGATATAATAGAATGAAATCAATTTGCCATTTTAATATTAAAATGTTGAATGGAAGTCATATGGAAAAATATAAAATTTTTACTTGTCTTTATTCAAAAGGATCAGAGTTCATTAATAATCAATATAAAGATTCAAGTATGATTCGGTGCCTATACACTTCTAAATGCTAATGTGCAAACAAATATGCAAGTTTCCTTCTTTCTCTGAACGTTGTTCTGATTTTCATTATCACTGTGTAGTCAATAACTTCTGGCCATAAATAAGACGTATGAGTCAAGCTAGTTTAGGGTACAGAGAAGTTTATTATATGAAAATAGAAGTATCACTCAGGGCTCAAAATAGACATGAAATGTCATTGACCCCCAAGGTTCTTACCCCATCTGTCTCTGTTTCAGGCTATATGGTTTCACACACCTGCTTCTCTCAGAATGTCCACTTATTAGGTAACTTTCTCTGTTTCAATGTGTACACAGCAGATGATAGCTACCTAACAACAGTCAAGTTTACTTATCTTTAAGACAAGTGTGACCACCTTATAAAGTTGAGATGTCTCTCAACACCAATTCTTAATTTGTATGAGAAAACACCAAAATGACTCAATTTTGGTCATCAACAGTGACTATGGCCTAGAAGACAGCATTACAACATACATGCCTGGTTAACAGGGCCCTTCTTTGTGTATAAAGAGTGGGGAGAAGCAAGTTTCCATACGATGAGGGACTGATAAGCTGAGGAGACATCACATAATGTGTCTACTATACATGTGCAAATAAAATGAATTATAAAATTAAAATGAGAAAGATGTTTCTTTCTTATTTGATTATTATTTAAGTGATACTAGAGACTAGTAATTAATTTAAAATGAGGCTTTCTAGATATCCATAAATAACAAATGCTAAAAAATTTGAAGTACTGCTCATGTAATTTATTGAATGGTTTCATCCTCTAATAATAACTAAAGAGATTATATACAAGATATAAACAACACCAATCACACTATAACTGGGTAAATATTGGTTCTCCTACCTATTGACTTATAAGGGCAACAAGAAAATTTAAAATATCCTAGAAAATTTGGCAAGATAAGACTTCAAAATAAATTCAACATGGGACTTCTAGTTTCAGCTCTGAAATATAGAGTTTAAAAATGGGCACTCTCGTACTTAAAACAATAAAAACCTGAGTATTAATAACTTTTGTTGGAGCTATTAGTGAACGGAGGTTACACACCAAGCCAACACCCCAAAATCTGGAGTGACAGGCACATCCAGAGATATAGCAACTGAGATCTGCTCACCTAAAGCAGAAACCAGTAGAGCAATAAACTAGTAGGGATACTTAAATGCTAATTTTGATGAATTCCTGGAGGCTGAGTATATACTAGTGTGAGTAACAAACTCCTGGGGAACCCCATACTTTCATTAGCTTTCTCTCCAGGAATACCATCAGGCTTTCACAATGAGGATTCAAGAAAATTCCCATCCTGACTCTGACAGTGGGAGGGAAGAGTAACCACAGAGCTTTCTATATAAAACAAGCCTAACCTCCAAGATAAGTGGTTTTTCAGAGAAAAATACTGAAACCTTATCCCAGCTGGGCAAAGCAAACGCCTATTCACTCCAGGCCTTCCATCTACCTCTAGCCTTCCTGTCTCACTTAAGAAGAGGGAAATAAACCATACTTAATAAGGGTCAAGACTTCAAGGATATAGACTGGAAACACCTCAGCTATAGACGGGAATAGTGGACAAATTCTCCTTTATACTAAAGAAACAGGAAGGATCCAAGATACCGGCCTTCAAAAGGATTGAGATTATAGACTGTTCCCTTGCCCCACACCTTGCCACCACCATAACAGGTCTCCAGTACAACGGTAGATTATAGCTATAAAACACAAACTGTATCTGAGGAGTTTTTATAGAAATCCAAAGACAACAGGAAAGACAAAATCTAGGACATTTGAGAAATTGAAGCCTCTAGTATCTACAGATACAACACTAAGCATAGCCCAACACATAGCCAAATTAACATAAATCTGCATGACAAATGTCTGTTTCAATTTCTATTACCCTATACAACCTGTCTAGTTTTCAAAAAAAAAAAAAAAAGATGTTATAAAGACTGCCAAAGCAATAAAACACTCCAAAGAGACAAATCAATAAGCAGAACCAGATTCAGATATGACACAGATGTTACAATTATCAGACAAGGAGTTTTAAATAACTATAATTAGTAGGATACATGTTCTAATGGAAAAAGTAGACAGCATGCAAGAACAGATGGGTAATGTAAGAAGAAATACAGAAACTAATCAAAAGGAAATACTAGAAATCAAAAACACAGCAACAAAAATAAAAAATGCCTTCAACGAGTTCAGTGGTAAGCTTGATGTGACTGATAAAAGAATCAGAGAACTTGAAGATAATAGCTTAACAGAAACTTCTTAAGCTAAAATGCAAAGAGAACAGAAGAAAAACAATAACAAAGGCATGCAAGAATTATGTGACAATATCAAAAATTATAACATATGCATAAATAAAATAGTAAAAGAAGAAGAAAGAAAACAAAGCAGAGTAATATTTGAAGTAATAATGGCTGAGGACTTTTCAAAATTAATTACATACATCAAACCACAGGTAGAGCAAGCTTAAAGAATCAAGCAGCATAAATGTCACAAAAAGCACACCTCTGCAGATTATATTCCAACTGCAGAAAACCAAAGACAAAGAAAAAAAAATTTTTTAAGCCAAAAGGAGTTTGTGTGGGGATGGGAGGGAGGGAGTTGTCTTAACTTACAGAATAACAAAGGATAATAAGTTCAACCAATTTATTCAGAAACCATGCAAGTAAGAGGAAAGGAGACGAATTAAAGAGTTGAAAGAAAACCACCAACCTAAAATTCTATATCCAGAAAAATTATCCTCCAAAAGTAAAAGAGGCATAAAGATTTTCTCAAACAAGAATGAAGAAAATGTACCACCAGCAAACCAGCCCTGCAACTAATGCTAAAAGAAGTTACTCAGGCAGAAAGAAAAAGACATGTATCAGAATCTACATAAAGAAAGGAAGTACCTCAGAGAAGAAATTAATGAAAGTAAAATAAAATCTATATTTTCTTAGTCTTAATTGATCTAAAAAATCTCTTTATTGAGTGATTATTGATTATAACATGAATAAGTGAAATAAATGACAGCAATGCCAGGAGACAAAAAGAATTGAGAATACACTGTTATAAGGTAACTGTACCACATATGAAGTATAGTGTTATTTAAAGATAGGTTTAGATTAGTTTAAAAATACGTATTATAAACTATAAGGCAATCACAGAACTTTTTTAAGCTATTGATATACTAAGAGAGGACATACAATGAAATCGTATAAAATGTTTGATTAAAAACAGATGGTAGAAAAGGAGAAAAATGCAAAAAAACAGTTCCAACTATATTAATAATCAATTTAAATGTGAATGGCTAATGGGGTAAATGCTGATTCCCTTACCTATTGACTTCACTGAAATTTTTTGGATGAGGGTTATATGGAAAGTCCCAATACTACCTTTGCAACTCTTCTGTAAATTTTTAAATATTCTAAGATAAACATTTTGTATACTCAAAAATAAATAGATTATTTTAGAAAGGAACCCAGATAAAAGCAAGAGTCTATAATCTTAGATATTTTTAAATACTCTCCCTAAAATGCATTGCCTTAAAAACCAATAATATTTGAATTCATCATCATGAGATTTAAAGACTTTGAATAACACTGTCCAATAAAGTTTTCTGCAATGACAGCAATGTTCGATATCATTGCTATCCAATATGGTAACCACTAACCACATGTGGCTATTGAGGACTTGTAATGTGGCTAATGTGACTGAGGAAGTGAATTTTTAATTTTTTAAAGTAATTAATTAAATTATTAATTTTAATAGATAAATGTAGCTAATGACTATCATAATAGTATAAGTCTCTTACACAAGTCAAACACAACTCTTCATTTTAGACAAGCAATTCATTGTTATCCAGTTCCTACATCAGTTTTTTGTATTTTACAGATTCTAAGATTTTTATAGTTGGAATTCAATAACATCATGAATTTCAAAGGACATTCTGTCAATCTTTACCAGCCTATCTATATAATTTTGCAAGCATAATATCCTAAAAAGAGAAAAAGTAAGATTAATCCCAATTTTAGAAACACCACTTTTTCCCAAATTATACTCTTATTTTTCTAGATCCTAAATCCAATTTACATCTCAATAAGAAGTGTCTATGAACTAAACTGTGTGATTAAGGGAAGCCGGGATGGCTCAGTGGGTTAAGTGCTCACTTTGCAGCGCCGGGGACTGAGGATCAAATCCCAGTCCCGGCCCGTGCAGAACCATATGCTGAACTGGGAGCTCCCCCAGTTCTGTATCTATCTCTCTCTCTCTCTCTCTCTCTCTCTCTCTCTCTCTCTCCCCCCGTCTAGATAAATAAATAAAAATATATTAAACTGTGTGATTGTAAAGTGGATTCTAAGTAGTATCACATCTTTAAAACTTACATTATAGTACAAGGTTTCAGTAGAACAAAATCTGAAATGGGGATATCTAAATTTTCATTAAATTATCTCTGAACTGGGGAAGCCGGGATGGCTCAGTGGGTTGAGCACTCACTTGCAGCGCCGGGGACCGAGGATCGAATCCCGGCCCTGGCCCATGCAGACCCATCTGCTGAACTGGGAGCTCCCCCAGTTCAGTTCTCTCTCTGTCTCTCTGTCTCTCTGTCTCTCTGTCTCTCTGTCTCTCTCTCTCTCTCTCTCTCTCTCTCTCTGTCAAAAATAAATAAATAAATAAATAAATAAAAAAGATACACCAAAATTATCTCTGAAGGCAGAGACAAATACTATGCACAATAGCACTCAAAACTAGGACCAACTTCACTGGCAGTGGAAAGAATTCCAAGAAAATTGGAAGAATTTTCATTGGTCATCAGGCCAGGTGAAATTGGACTGGCCAAAGCAGGCTTTGTCTTAAATCAACTTAGCCATCAGAAATGGGCAATTTTTTAATATTTTATAAAGAACTCATACAACTCAACAACAACAAAAACAAACAATCCATTTAAAAAGTGGGGGGAAGCCGGGATGGCTCAGTGGGTTAAGCGCTCACTTTGCATCACCAGGGACCGGGGATCGAATCCCGGTCCGTGCGGAACCATATGCTGAACTGGGAGCTCCCCCAGTTCAGTTCTCTCTCT
>PVKE010008930.1:0-46275 GCA_004027555.1 Craseonycteris thonglongyai | reverse complement strand
CTTCAGTGCATAGTTATTTCTATTTTACTTTTTGACAGATAGAGAGAGAGATAGAGACAGAGACAGTTAGAGAACCAAACTGTGGGAACTCCCCAGTTCAGCATGTGGGTCCTGCCTGGGCCGGAGCCGGGATTCGATCCTCGGTCCTCATGGCCTCAAAGCGAGCGCTCAACCCGCTGAGCCGTCCCGGCTTTCCCCTGGTTTCTTTTTAAGAAAAAAGATTTTAATTAAAAAGGTAGCATCTATGAATGAGCAAGGAGTAACCTGGAACTGAATACTTACAACCTACTAGGCACCATGCTAAGCCCTTGACATGCATTAATTATCTCATTTACTTATTGCCACTCTTCGCCGTGGACACATGGTTAGCCTCTTTTTTGTCGATGAAGAGCTAGTCAAGTTAAGAACTAGTAAGTTTAATTGAGAGCAGAAAACTTGTAGTGGTGGGTTTGTTCTAGAAATCTATTCTCTGAGCTTATAGAACCAACAAATGTTTTGAAAAGGAAACAGAAACCTTGTTTTTTAATTCTACCTAAAGATTGCAGCAGATGCTGCTTTATTTCCATTCATTCTAATTTTCTGAGAATACGTGGCTAATTAAATAATGTTGTTCTTCACTTTTTCTCACTTGCCATTTTATGATGATTAGGTTTTCATGTCATTGCATGCCCATTAAAAGCCCCATTTGAAATGAACACATAATATTTTGCCAGATGAACAGCCCATCACTTACTTGACCATTTCATTACACTTGGACATTTAGGTGGTTTAATGTTTTATTCTTAGATCAGTGGTTTCCAATGGGGATTTGCCTGTCCCCACCCCAGGGAATATTTGGCAATGTCCAGAGACAATTCTGATTGTCAAACTGGGGTGGGTGAGTGTGTTCTTGACCTCTAGTGGGTAGGGTCCAGGAGTACTGTTGAATGTCTTACAGTGCACAAGACAGCTCTCACAACAGAGAATTAATTGTTTGACAGTGAATGAAACTAGTGTTGTGTTTGAGAAACCCTGATCGTACCAATTACCATCATGATGACACCCTGTCCAATAAACCAAACATATTTGACAGAGCTGTGGTTTTCTTTTGGTTGATTTCTAGAAGGGGAATTAATACGGATTCAAATTGGTTTCCAGAAGTGAAGAAATCTCGTTCTTCCATCACCAGTTCATATCCTGTCCCACTGTAAATAGCATGGAAAAGTCATATGGTATCACCTTCTGTTAATTTGAAACCCAAAGAAAGCTCTCTTGTTTTAATTTGCATTTTCTTTGAGAATGAAGGAGCGAGTATCTTTTCACATGCTTATTAGTTGTTTGTGTTTCTTCTGTGCATCATCAGTTCATGTCCTAAGCCCATTTATAGAAGGTTTAGGGGTTTTTAATTGATTGGTGGGAAAGTTTTCCTTTTCAAACCTTTTTTTTTTTGGATTTCAAAGGCAACTCAGAACACACATTTCTGACTCATTATGCATAGCTTGTTTGGTAAGCGCTGTCTAGTAAGATGATCATTTTTCTTCTTCTTTTTTTTTGGGAGTCTTTTCCCTGTCAAATATAGAGGAGTCATTGAAAGTTGATAATATTCTTTGAAGATGAAAACGTCTTCCCCTGGGTGTAAACTAACTTCCTTTTCAACTGAAGAGGAGATGAAAGTGCCCAAAGTTTGGCGTGTGAATTGAAAACAGAGAACCAAGTTCCAAGATTGTTCTCAAGTTGACAGAGCCCTCCTCTCTGGCTCGGGGGTAAAAAAAGTTGTAATTGTGGAATAATTACTCAATTAATGTCACTCTGTTCATTGCTCTCTCTGAGTAGGTTGAAAGAGAGGTGAGTCATGTCAATCTTTTCTTCAGAGGAATTCAGAACAGTACAGTTTTGAGAGTTACCAGGCGTCTTAGATACAACCTACCTTACATCATTGAGATTATAGCGGTGGCATCTGAGATTATAGATAGACACCAATGGGTCCTTTTTTTTTGTTTGTTTGAATTTCTATAAGTTTATTTGAGCCAAACTGATGACATATGCTGGGGAGTAAGATCTCCAATGCTCCTGGGCCTATTTTCTCTGAATAGTTCTGCATTTATTTTAATGTATAATACACTAGAAAAGAATTAATTATCAATCCCACGAGTTCATGGGTATTATTTATTAGGATGGAGGTAAAGTAGATATAAAGTTAAAAAGTAGTTGGGGTTGCCGGGATAGCTCAGTAGTTGAGCATTTGCCTTGAAGTCGTGAGGTCGCTGGTTCAGTTCCTGGCCTAGGCTCGTGCAAACCCCATACACCGAACTGCAGCACAACTGGTAACCTCTGGGATGGTACAGCCCTGAGGGTTCTTGCCTCCCATGTGGGAGGCCCCTGGTTTGGTTCTCACCCTGCATGGCCCCACGTCCACCTGTGTGGAATGAAACCATGTCACAACTAATGATATACAACTATGGAGACTGCTCTGGCCCTCCTCTCCACCCCACTTTCTCATTGTCTCTCTCTTTCACCTTCTTTCAAAACAATAAAAAATACATTAAAAATAATGATCATCTATTAATAGAACAGTGCCCCAGTGCCTAGAGGAGTGTGTGGGATGTTGTCAGTGTTCAATAAATACTTGTTGAATAAATGGATATAAATAAAAATATTAACTAAGTAATATTAGGGGTAGTCTGTAGATGCCTTACAATAAAAACGATGAAGGTGGTAAGAGAATGAAATGTTTGAGAAATTGTGCTACTAATATTCCTGACTTTAGGCAAGAACACAGAACCGTACAGAGAAGAAAAACTTGCCCAACATCACAAGGTAAAAAAACCTGGTCTAGGTTCCAGATTTTTGAGAGGCCAGGGAGGGCTGTTTTGGCCAATAAAAAAGTTGTGTTCAGCAAGAACACGCTAATGGAATTTTCTTCTTCACTGTTGTAACTTTTGTGTCTACAGGTGTCACTCTGTCATTTCTGCTCTGGGAAATGACCGGTGGTGCCTTGCCTTCTGCAAAGGGCATGCCTGCCAGGGCTAGCCACCGTTCACTGGATGCTCAGCACGGCGCTGTTCCCAGGCTTTATCTCGTTGCTTCCTCCCCACGCCTCTGCGAGGCAGGGACTAGAGTTATTTCACAACCGGGAGAACCAAGACACAGACTGATCCGTCCTACTTGTAGTGTTATGTATTGCTGATGCAGGCACTGCCTGTGACATCATTCTTATTTCCATCTTGGATTCTTGAGGAATTCAGCTTCTGTGTACTTGGATCTCCTTTCCTAAAAGACAGGACATGTTTCATAATGGGGGTTGGGTGGAGAGGGCAATGGGACGGCCTCAGTGCTTCATGAGGCCCCCACTGGGCCTTTCCTCACATGTGTTTTCTGCGGGGAAAGGACTTGACTTTCTCCTTGTCTTTGAGGCTGGGTTAGGTTTTCAAAGAACAGGGGCCTGACAGGTTGTCTTCGATCCTGAGCATACCTTTGGGTTTCCTTTGAGAAAGCAACGTGGCGTGATAGTTAATTGCGTGGACTCTGGAAGTAGGCACAAACTGATTTGTATGTGGGCTCTGACTTTTTCTAGTGATGTGACTTTAGGCACATTACTTTCCTGAGCTTCTGTTTCCTTGGGTTAATATACCTAGATCAGGCATGAGGATGAAATAAAACAACATAGAAAGCACTTCGGTGCTCAGTCAAAAACAGTTTGGTATTCGTTCAGCAGCCAGTTATCAAGCATCTGCAGTGTACACCATGTGACTTGGTGGTGGGCAGAAGAGATATAGCTCCTGTCTGCATGGTCTTTACCCTGTAGCAGCGAGGTAGACATCCAACTCATAATTGCCCACCTATAATTTCAGTGTATAATAAGCATAAATTATTTAAGAAACGAGTATGAGGAATCCATTTAGACTAGGGACTCTCTTGCTATCCTGAGCAAGGGTGTCTTAAGACCTGCAAGGTGAATAGGAGGAAGCCCAGGTAGCAAGGAGAATGGGGAGGCAGTGAGTTCCAGGTGGAAGGGATGGCATCTAGAATGACTAGGAGATGGAGAAGGCAGTGGTGAGTTAGAGAGGCCAGGGAGGCAGCATGAGTGAGGGTGGACAGTGGAGGAAATGAAGCTTCATACCCTATGGGGTTCCAGGTACCTTAGGTTAAATATTGTGGGGCTAGAGAAGTGATCAGGGGACAGCTTTTGTAGGATCTTAGAGATCGGGATGTAGAATTTGGATTTTTCCCACGTGCAATGGGAAGTCATTAGAGAGTTCAGCATGAGCTGATCAACACTGTCACCAGATCATAGTGGCTTCTGTGTGGAGAACAGATTGGAGGGACCCCAGGAGGCAAGGAGACTGGTTAGAAGGCTGTGTGGCCATCAGGTCAAGGGATGATGGTGACGTGGACCAGGTTGGGAGTGATGACGATGTAGAAAAATAGATGGATCTGGGATACATGGGTATTTTGGAGGTCCCAGAAGGCTGTATCATGTTTGGAAAATATTCACCCTCCCCTCTACCATTGGGAGAATGTACTTCCTCATGTCACTGTTTTGGGGTGTGGCCACATGACATGCTTTGGCGAATGAAATACGGGTGAACCAACAACGTACAGTGTGAGAAGAGGCTTTAAGAAGACTTGTAGGTGTCTACCAGCCTCTTGTGTTTCTGTCATTTGCCATGAGAATGGCAAGCCCCAGATAGGTGGTGGTGGTGGTACTCCACCGGCCTGGTTCTGGAATGATGAGACACATGCCATAGACCTATTGACCTAAACTTCACCTACATCTTGAAAATAAGCCTAGTGGAATCAGGCAGAGCTCTGGTTTGCTCACTCTGGTCTTCAACCACTAAGATTTTGGAGTTGTTTGTTACTGCAGCAAAACCCGACCCTTATCGAGGTAGAATTGGTGTGATCCATGGATCATGGTCAGGGATGTGATGTCATGAGTGATGTCATGTCAAGCATGATGCCCACAGTTCTGGTATAGGCAGCTGGACGGAGGGAGATGTCTTTGGCTAAGATTATGACGATCAAGAGTTCAGTTTTGTTCTTGTTAATTGGAGATGCTTGTGAGGCACCCAAGTAGAGATATCAAATCTTGGGCTTGCGTGAGAGTTCTGGAATAAAGAACGTGCTAATGGCATGTAAGCAGTATCAAAGCCACAGGAGGGGATCAGATCACTTGACCAGTGTTTCTTGGACTTTCTTTGGTGCATGTCTGGATCGCTCAAGGATATGTGCTGAGAAAGCGGCCTTGGCATCACCTGTGGGGATTCCGACTCAGTGGGCACTGGGTAGGACCCAGGAGGTTGCATTTTTAAGAATATGGTAGGAAGTCTGTGGACCACATTTGAGAAATACTGGCCTCAGGAGAGCTGTCTCAAATCCAAATGAGCATGTCTTTTGTATGTTCATCTGGTGTTTAGCTCAATGGAAACAAGGTATAGTAGACTATCTGTTAATCAAACTCAAGCAACAGGCAAAAATAAATAAATAAATAATAAAAAAAATCCAAGAAATAATACTACGTTTATCTGGCTAACTGAGAGTCTACTTACATTTATCTGGCATCTACCAATCCCCATGGGTGCTGGTTACCTGAGAGTCTACTGTACGTGGTTTCTGAATTTATGCCTGCTCTTTACTACTCCTTCCCATGGTTTTCACCTTCCCACGGTTTTCACCTTCCCACCATTAGAGTTCATGAGCTTCTGAAGACTTCTTAAAGTAATCATATGCAAGAAGGACTTGAAGAGAAATAAGATGTTGGCATTCATTTCTGTATATTTATTTATAATGTAAGATCTAGCTTAAAGTGATCTGATAAGCCTTTTTGCTACCAGCTGATCTATGAAAGGGTGCTAATAAACATTCTGATTAAGCAGCTTTACCTTGCTTATTCATTTAAATGGTGTCTAGGCTGAGTTGTGTGAGGTTGGGATCTGCCTACCGCAGTGTGGTAATTCCCGCCTTTATCAAGGGGGCCCCTGAGGCCCATCACTGGCTTGGAGGTAGGCGGTACCCATGTCTGTCATGGAGCTCCCCGAGTTGTAGCTTGTGCTCAGGTCTCTGGAGATGCCGATTGCATAATTCCTTAGAAACTTTAGGAAGGTGTGAAGTGAAATCTCCAGGTTCCGGAAAGGCAGACAGCTCAACTTCCTGGATGCATCCAGAACACAAAAAAGGTGCCACGCCTACCTCTCTGCGTGTGTGGCTCAGAAACGTAGATGCTTTTTGATTTAAGTCTTAAACCAAACGTTGCAGATCGGTGACCTAGAAGGGTGGATCTGTCTGGCAGATACGTTTAATTTGGGCAACACAGGGGGTTTTTAAGATTAATTGAATTCCCAGCATTTAAAAACTGGGAAGCTTTCTATAAAATCCAGATTTTTGGCTTCCTTGAAACAACTCAGAGCTGCCAGTGCGGAGTCCTTTTTCCCACATAGCAACAATCGGCTGGAGGTACCAACAGCTGTCCTCTTAACAGGGCTGTACTCACCAGTTTGCCATGGGCCCCACCTGGGCAGCTGGACGCTCTGGCTAAGTGCTGCTTACCACTTACCATCTCTTCTAGGCCCGCCTGACTTGCTCGTGTTACCACCATGGCCCCAAGGGCCACGGCATTGTGCACCCCAAGCGATGCCATTCATAGACTAGTTTGGAGTTGTACAGTGCTCAACTGTGCAACCGAACTCAGAAGCCCTGTGGCTTCCCTTGGACCACAGGTTGAAGGCCTAAGGGTTCTAAGGGTCTTTGGATGTGTCTCAGAGACCTAGTAGAGTAGAAGGGGAGGCCCTAAGGGTGGAACCTTTGAGGGACCTTCCACTACTTATCTCCACTTCAATCAGACATGCTTCTTTTTGCTCTATTATTTTGGAAGGATGAACAATATTTTTATGTTGGAAAAAAAAAAAAGAAGTTTTGTGCCAAAGAAAATTTGAGAAAGATGACTGCCAAATTAGCTTTATATAAGGCACCCCGTGCTGAGTGCTTTGGGGAGAAAACTACTCAGCATGCATGCCGTTGGTTTTGCAGCCTCCAACTGCCAAATCCATAGCCTAGAGTTGGTCTCCATCAGTATCACTTACACACAGGGAGCTGCACACAGCTTAAGTGAACAATTCAGTGAGTTTTGGGAGGCAGATACCCATGTCACCAGCCATCCTATCAAGATGAGGAACCTTCCCATCAGCCCCTGAAGTCCCCCATGCTCCTCAGTCAGCACCCCCACCCCCTAGAGGAAACCACTATTCTGCAGTCTTTCGCTACAGAGTGGTTTTGCCTGATCCTATAAATGGATTCACAGCATATGTCGTCCTGTGTGTTTGCTTCTGCTTTTCCTCCTCCAGCTGGCCAATCCCAGGGGCCCACCGACTGAGGGTCAGGGAGAGTTTCTGCTCCTGCCTGGGTTGCTCCCCACTCTGGAGGTTCCCAGGGTGGATACGTTTACGTAATCCTTTGGTTTTGAATCTTGACTTCACAAAGAATCCCCTCCAGAGCATTTAGAATTGCAATGCCCCCAACTAATCTATGGTAGAAAAGAAAATCTGAGTAGTAGCTGATACTGAGGGGTAGCATTGACTGAGAAGTGGTCTGTAGGAACTTTCTGGAAGGATTGATAATGTTCTATATCTTGATAGAGATTGGGGTTACATGGGCCCCTGCAATGTTAAGCTCATGAAATGGTAAACCTCAGATTTTTGTGTTACGTTCTAAATAGCACATATCAAAAGGGAAAAATTTAAATAGATATTGAACTCTAGTTAATGACATGACATGGATGTTAAAATATTGATGGGGAGATATGCTGATGTTTGCAATTTACTTTGACATGCCTAAAGAATTAGAATGGATTGACGGGTGGAGAAAGAGATGGATGGATAGATAAATAGATAATAAAGTCAGAAGAGTGAAATGGTAAATGTAGAAGTTAGGTTGTGGGTCTATCAATGTGAGCTGTGAAAATACTTCAACTATTGCGTATGCTTGAAATTTCTCGTAATAAAAATGGCGGGGGAAATGCCAATTCCCAGGACCTTCCCCCAGACACATGGATTTACTGGGTCTGGGGTGGGGCCTCACCACCAGTGCTTTGTAGAAAACTGTGACAGAAACCTAGTGATCTGGCCTAGAGGCATAGCATTGGTGCTTTATAAAGTGCCTGTCGTACACCAGGACCTTTACACACGAGAGCTCATTTAACCCTCACAACAGCTCCCGGTGATCGGGGAGATGCCATTGTCACACAGCTACTGATGGGAAGAGCCCGATTGCGGAACACCATGCTCCATATCCCTGAACTGTGACCTTTTATTAGCCCCCTAATAAAAGATCAAGCATGATAAAAAAAAAATAAGCCTGCAGAATTGCGCTGCTTCTCTCTATCCTCACCCCAGGGATTCATCATATCATCCTCATTGTGCAAAAGCAGAGGCTCAAAGAGGTGACATCACATGATCCCTCATTTTGTTGCTGCAAATCTATGGGGCCAGGCACAGTGCTAGGAGCTGGTGAGGTCCTGGGAGACCGTTGGTTTCTGTCTTCACAGAACTGGGGCTCCAGTAGGAAGAGACACTAAACAATGCGTCCTCAACAAAGTACTTAATGACAGAATTGGTATATGCTACAGACGTTGAATTAGAGGGTGTTATGCGAGCATCTAAGAGGGACGCTAGTCTGAACTGGGGGGTGAGGGGCAGGGAAGCCATCAAAGAAAACGTCCCTTAGAGCATGACATTGGCCTGAAATCGGAAGAACTTGTGGATCTGTCCAGGGTGGCCCAGTTGGAGGCAGCAGCGTGTGCAAACATTTCCAGGTGGGAAAGGTTTCAGGAGCTTGAAGGCCAGTGTGGCTGAAGCCGAGAGAGATGGGAGGGCTGAGGGTGGCACAAGATGAGATCGGAGCAGTAGGCAGCAGACAGGTCACGCAGGGTCTTCAGCACCATGGGCAGGACTTGGGAGTTCAGCCCCAAGTCACTGGGGAACCATGGCAGGGTTTGAAACATGGGAAGAGCATGACCCATTTTGATCCAGGTTACGTAAGTTAGAAAATGCCCCAATCCAGATTTAGACTTGGATCTCTCTGCTCACAAAGCCTGTGTTCTACTCCCTACGCTTAATGGCATTGCAAACTTTTCAAATACTGATGTATATCCAAGTGTTAGTTGTTTTGACCATATACAAAAACCCATCCTTGAACAGAGCAGAAAAACTGTCTCCGAGATAAGGCAGAGGGCATTAAAGTCACTTGGAAACATCACTGACAATAGCAGTGAATACTAATCAGAAGTTACAACCTCCATAATATTCTGCCTGGCCAGACTAATTAACGGGTGCGGGATGAACCGTGTGCTAGCCATGCATTCTTTATGACTTCTCTCACAGAGGTATCCCAGGAGAACAATGTGGTGTTGAGCCCAGCAGGAAATAAAGCAGAGAATGGAGGTGTTTCACAGGGTCTCTGCTTTATAACATTCAGAAGGCGTCTGACAAGAAGACTGTGGGTCTCTTTCTTAAGACTGCCTCAAAGGCACTGTAGGAAAAAGCCCAGCTTTTGACAGATCTGGAAGGGTCGGTAACCCACTTGTCGATTTTCAAAAGACCCTGGGGAGGGGTGTTATGCATTCAAGGCTCAACAGAGTCAGAAGCCAGGTCAGCATTGTGGTCCATAGTTCCAAAGTCAAGGCCAAAGACATTGTCATTGGTGAGGACAGAAGGCTAGGCTGGTCCAGTTCATGATCTTTTTTTTTGGGCGGGGTGGGGGGGTGAGGGGTGCTGGCTAAGGTAAGGATTTTGATTTTTTTCTAAGAGCCTTGGGAAAGTCACTGAAAGGCTTTAAGCAGGGGGAGTGACTTGCCCAGATTTGCACTTTACAAGGAGAGCTCTGGGTGCTTGGCCTTGAGTGGATTGGCGTAGTCATCCAGGTGGGAGATGATGGTGACTGAGCCTAGGGTGGGATGGAGCAGATGCGGAAAAGGGGACAGTTGAGGAAATAGACGAGAGGCACAGTAGACAGAATCTGGTGATGGTTTTGTTATGAGATTGTAGGACAGAGGTACCTAGCATGCCTCTTAGATTTCTGGGTTGGGTTATTATGATGAAGGAAGGTGTCATTTCTGAGATAAAGGCGACTGGCTTGTGGCATGGGTGAGGGGGAGGTGTGCTCGATTTGAGGCACTGTTAAGTTTGGGGTGCTTGAGAGACATTCAATCAGAGAGGCCAGACCAGCTGTTGGATAGAGGAGTCTAGAGTTCAGGGGAGAGATCAGTGCTGGAGATTTGAATGTGGGAGTTTTAGAAGGTTACAACATCGCTGAGATCAGCTGCTGAGGAAGTGTTGCGGGGAGAAGAGGCTGGGGGCACCGGTTGGAGGGCGACCAACATTTAGGAAGCACCGACTGTGTGCTTCCACCCTCTCGCACCACGCGAGCACCGTAGGGGAGGACGCCCATTTTCCCCACGAGGAAAACGGGGCTCAGACATGTGAAGTCATTTGCCTAAGGACACCGCTCGTAAGTGTGCAGAGGGGGAACTTCAATCTGGGCCTTTTGCTCTTCAGCTCAGTTGATCTCATGAGACTCCTGAGGTTAACTGGACAAATCTGAGTACTTTCTCACCACTCACGACCTTCTGGTTGGCCAGGCCTAGAGCAAGTGCCAACCCCTGAAAGTGGGCACTGGTATTGGCCCCAATGACCACATGGCTGGAGAGTGGGGGGTGGGGGAGAGGAGAAACCATTACCAGAAGAAGGAGGAGGGCAGAGGGCAAGTGTTCACTGACAACAAACACTTTGTCCTTCGGGTACCGGCACCCCAGGGACCGCTGCCTGTTTGGAAAGCAGTGTGACCACGTGGCTCTTCTTGGTGACCTCGATGCGTGAGCCGGGGAAGGTCTGAAGCCGTGGGAGGCTCTTATTTCTGAGAGTTGAGCACAGAATTCGGGAGTCCTTTTCAATCGCAAAGTCACCCACAAAGGCATATGTCTCCTTGCAGCTCAGGCTACAGATGGGCAGTGAAGCTGTGCACACACGCACACGTCCGCTCCGAGAGACTGGCTTCAGACAAGCTTTTATGAGCGAGCGTATCATCTGTGCAAAGACGAGACTCACATTGGAGCATTTGCATTCTTTGGAGGAAAGAAACAGAAGCCTGCCAGACTCTCTCCTTCCTCCTCCCAAGGAAGGGGCCAGGGTGACCTCAGTGACCGGGGTGGGTGTGTTTGCTCTGAGCATCTGCCTCCCGGGTTGTTCTCTCAGCCTGGAAGAGATAAGCTCAAGCTACAAGCCAGCAGCACTGAGAGAGGATCTGGGGGGACAAGCATCCTCCTCACCACCCCTCCTCGCTACCTGTGAACATAGCAGCCAGCTCATGGCGCTTGGTCAAAATTTATTGAGCACTTTGTCTCTCCAACTTGTGGCGGAGGGCGAAGAGGTTGCCAGGGAAGCATGACTCAGAGCTCTGTCCTCAAGGACTTTGCAAGTCACTTGGGGACTTCATTCATTCATTCACTCACATATTCATTCATCACACATTTTTTTTATTGTTAAATAAATTGGGGTGACATTGGTTGGTGACAATGACATAGGTTCCAGGTGTACAATTCTACATGACATTATCCACGCATTGCATTATGTGCTCCAAGCAAATGACCTTGCTTGTAGGTGGAACATCAGACATTTGGATCTTTGTTCCTGATTATATTTATTGCCAGTCCCTTGTGGGATGCCAGGCTCACAATAGGCACTTAGTACCTATGTTTTGGATGCATAGTGAAGGAGGAAATGAAGCAGGGTGAGGCCTTGTGACCAAGGACCGGGAACTGGCTCACCCATCGGGGAGTCTGATGGACTGTCCCCCCAGCCTACTTGGTTACACAGCCTACCTGATGCCACTGGCCATTCTCTGATCTTTGAAACACACCCCTCCCTGGGTTCTCATGCTCGGCTTTCTCCTCTGCTTCCCTCCCACCTCTCGGACCATCCAGCTCTGGCTACTCTTCTCCTGCCTGTCCCTCACCTTGGGTGTCTCTAGCTCTCTTTTTCACCACCCTCCTTACCTCCTGCGCACCTGCTGCCTCAGGGCCCTATCCATGCTGAGGAGTCCCCCAGACATTCCCTCATTCAATCAACAGAGACATTGGGGTACCATTCATGTGCCGGTCTATTCTAGATGCTAGAGCTGATACTATGAACAGCACAGGTCAAGTCCTTGTCCTTAAACATGGTCTATATTTCACTCTAAACCAGGGCTGTCCAATCTTGTGGCTTCCCTGGGTCACTCGGGAAGAAGAATTGTCTTGGGCCGCACATAACATACACTAACACTAGCGATAGCTGATGAGCTTTTAAAAAATGGAAATAATATCTCATCATTTGTTAAGAAAGTTTACACATTTGTGTTGGGCCACATTCAAAGTCGTTCTGGGCCGCGGGTTGGACACGCCTGCTCTAAACTCTCTCTCAAGCTTCAAACTCCTGGAGCCAAATGTGTACTTGACATTCTATTAGACACCCAATGGGAAGTTCATCGTCTCTCCCATGAAACAGCCCTGCCTCCTGTTTTATGGGTCTCAGCAGATGGCTCTTCCCACCCCCTCATTCCCCAAACCAGAGAGTGGGGTCTCACCCTCTTCCCACGCCTCCCACACCCAGTGGGTCCCCATCCTGCAGGTCCTCTCCACTGCACCTCTCCGTATCAGCCCTCCACCTTCTCCACTACCCCAACACAAGTCCTCTTTACCTCTTGCCTATATTTCTTGCCGCATCTGCCATATTGGTCTCCCCACTTTCGTTGTGACCTCTTCCACCTTACCTCCCCACTGTAGTTAGAGGGACTGAAATCCTCATAACATCACGTGTCCTTGTGGCTCCAACACTTGAGAGCCCTCCTTTGCTCTGGGGTGAGAACCCCAAGCTTTTAAACATGGACTAGGGGCCCATCATGACGTGTCCCCTCTGTCCATGTCTTCAGCCTCAGCTCTCACATGGCCCATGCAGATCTGCTCACAGTTCCTGGCGCGCACGTCGCAGACTTAGGTCTGTGCCCGTCTTCCTTCTCTGCAGCTGCTCCTAACTTGTCCCCCTCCGCCTAGAACTGGCCTCTCCCTCCCTCAAGCAGCTGTCTTATGCCTTAGGGTCTGTGTCCGCGCCTGCAGTCCACATTGCACACCAACGTTGGCTGGTGTCTTTCTTTTGAAATCCCACAGTGGAAGGCGCAGGGTCTTCGCGTGCCCAGGGCCTGGCATTGAAGGTGGCTGCAGCAGACACTCTTGGTGCCCTGCCCTTTGCTTCCCCTTTTCCCATAACCAGCTATAGGGTTCCTGCTCCTGAGGACCAGGGACCCTCTGCCTGATGGCTCTCTCTGGCCACAGGGTCTTGCCTGGGACATGAACGGGGCCAGATGGAAGTGCCAGGGAATTAATGCAGTAGAGGGCATTGGGAATAAATAATAATGGAAACGTATGTGAAATACGGATGGGCCCTGGAGGATTCCTAGCCTGGCGTCCTTACTCCCTGGCTGTAATGCTGAGATGTTCTTTCACCCTCTTCCCGAGATCCCCATTGTAAAGATGTCCCAGCTCTGTCGGGGCTAACCTGCTCGTGAGCATGCCCTTCTCCCCGATCATGTCCCCCGTGCCTCTGCAGGGACTTCCTGGAATCATCTCTCAAATTGACTATTGCACCCACATTTCTGCAGGACTGCAGATCGTGCCTTGAACAATGTTTGATGATTGACTAGATGACTGTAATACAATGACTATAAAGGCAGCTTCTAAGGCAATAATGGGCCAAATCCGGAGCCTTTGCAAATCGGAGGGGAGGGCCCCCGTGCAGACGGGAAGTCATGAAAGCTAACTCTTCGTGGGCACTTCCTGTGTCCCAGGCTTGCCTTTAAGGGTGTGATTCTCTCTGTGTGTGTTTTTTTCTCATTGAAACATCTCAACAACTCCTGGGAGGTGCTGTTTATGCTCCTGCTCACAGATGAGGGACTGAGCTGGGGCAGGGATAGGGTGGGGCCTCAGTGATGGGGTGGGTGTGTCTGCTCTGAGCATCTGCCTCCCGGCGTGTCCGCTCAGCCTGGAACAGATAAGCCCCCGGCCTGCTTGCCAGCTGGGATCTGAACCCCTTGGGTCTTACAGAGTGGGTGAGACTGGATCTGGCTCTGGAATGTCTGGAAGGGGTTGGGAAGGACATTCCGGGGACCAGGTCAGCAGGGGAAGAGGCAAGGAGGTGAGAACACACAGACTGGCCTTGAGCAGGGCCCTAGACCTGGGGTGGGGGGCAGTTATTGGAGCAGGATCTCATTTCTTGCTCCATGTTTCCAGTCTCCCCAGATCATTTTCAACACCAGTGGATGTGGGAGAGACTGAAGGGCCTACAGCTGAGAATGGGAATTGCCGCGAGGGGCCCCGGTACATTACAATGCAGCACATTCTCTTCTGGGTGCTCAGCGTTTGCACGTGTCTCAAACACACCCTGGACCTTAGACTCAAAATCACAGGGTCCCGAAGCCTGATGTTCAGGGTTGTGAACTCGAATGCCAGCCAGGGCCGGCAGCCAGCACACACAGTGGAACACCCCGATGTACATCAGTCAGTGGAAGGGCTGCACCTGAGGGAGGCAGGCAACACCCAGCTGCACCCCACCATTGCCGGGGTGGAGGTGTGGTCCGCATGGCTGCTTTCTCTCTTCTATAATCAAGGACAAGACAGAGATCCAACTCGTAACAGGGGAACCCTCCCAAGTTTTAAATATGGGCAATCAATATTTAGAAAACAATTTGCAAGCTGACATTGAGGTCAAACAAAATACGGCCACATTCGACTCAGAAGCCCATCTGTTAAGACCCCCTGGGGGTAGACCCTAGATGGACAGAATCCTGGACTCAGAAAATCTTAGACTGAAAGCTCTCCCTTCAGATACTCAACACATGGAATCATTAGAACATCGGACTTAGAATTTTAGTGGAGCTCTTAGATACATAGACTCATATAACCAGAAAGTCATTATAGTTTTTTTTGAGTCTGGATCTTTACTTGTTAACCTCTAAAATGCAAAATCAAGCATTGTTGGAATCAGAGGCCTTCTGCATTGATCATCTGGCCTTTAAGACATGCTACCGTGTTTCCCTGAAAGTAAGACATCCCTTGAAAATAAGACCGACTTCATGGAACAATAAGATAGCCCCTGAAAATAAGACCTAGTGCATCTTTGGGAGCATACCTTAATATAAGACACTGTCTTATTTTCGGGGAAACAGGGTAGTTGGATAAATATACTTGCCACATCTCTGCCTGAATGAATCCCCCCTCCCCAGACATTCTTGTTCATGTCTTCCAAAAATATTTTTATTGAGCACCTAGTATGGGCATCAGTGAGCCACAAGACACAAAATGCTTGCTGTAGTGCAGCTTACGTTCTTGAGCAGGTGGGCAGGCAGCAAACACACATGCGATTCTTTTAGACAGTGGTCATTTCTAAGGAGACAGGAAACCGAATGATAGCACCCCAAGTGACATGGTGGGGTGAAAAGATGGGGCTTCCTTAGACAGGGGTTTAGGGTGGCCTCCTCCATGGAGGTGACCTTTGGGAGGAAACCTGAATGATGACAAGACTGTAGCTGTGGGAAGATCGGAGGAAAGAGAGCTCTAGGGAGAAGAAGAGCAAGTGCAAAGGTCCTGAGGTCGGGGCAGCCTTGTGTGAGTGTGGTGTGGGAAGAACACGGGTGTGGCTGCAGCACAGGGCGTGGGAGGAATAAGGAGAGATGAGACCGTTGCGAGGGGCAGGCGTGTACCCTCTTCTCCTTTCAAATAAACAATGACACGCTTTCGGCACACCTGTGTTTAGCCCCGGCCCACTCATTACATGTCGTACTTAAGTGCTTGCTAAGTGGTTTGGGAGGCAGAAACTGGGTCACAGAGAGAGGTGGGGGTGAGCACTGCTGTCGTCCACAGTGTCATGCACGGGTCCACTCTTGTGTTTCCTCCGTGCTTTCGAAAGCGTCCTCCTCTGTACTTAAGCCGCTTGCCCATCATGGCTGCCTTGTGACATCCCGTCCTCCCTGGTCCCCTCACACTGGGGTCTTGTGTCTTCATCAGCAACCGCCAGACGGGGAGGAGAGACAACTTTCAAAAGGGTGTGTGAAAGCTGTCACAGCCTCTGTTCTTGCGATCTCCATGGCACCCAGGCAGGGGGACAATCTAATTAGGCTATTTTCAGCATCCCAGAGGGAGGGGGCGTGGAGGGCGACAGGGAGCCGGCCCCGTCTTTGCAGCTGCCTGTCTCTCTGGAGCGCCCGGCTCTGAAGTTATTATTGATGAAGCAGTCTGGGGACAAGGAGGCAGGACCTTTCCGCGCTCTGTGGCAGGATCAAAGGCCGCTTTCTGGCGATGCAGTAGGCCTTGCCGACCGCATCGGGGTCCCCGGAGCTGGCGGGCTTCCAGGCACTCGGTGCTAATGAGCTCGGAAGCTGACAGCTTTGACCGGAAGCACGTCCCCTGCTGGGACGGGCTGCCACCAGCTTGCTCTGGACTGATGGGCCCAGACACCCGGAGGCTGGCAGCTCTTTGTTTCTTCGCCCGAGGCTTGTGTTGGCCTTCAAGGCCTTTGTCTGTGATGTTCAGAGCCTTGGAAGGAAGCTGGCTTTCATTTACGGGGAGCACACATAGCTGGTGGCTCCTGGGTGTGGACCCAGTGGAAACTCACTCAGCTCTGAGTCCCCAGGGGCTGAGGATCACATCCAGTTTGTTCACCCCCTGGCCCAGCGTCTAGCACTTATTAGGTGCTAACCATTTATCCCCCAAATATCTTGCTACGAGCCTGTAAGGACACCGGCTCTAAATGCCTTTCTGTAGCTCCCAGGGTGCCGCGTTTCACGTCTGTCCAATTGCTTCTGCTTTGTCCAAACTCTGCCCAAGTTTGCTGGGTCTAGCTGCTAATGTGGTCAAATCCAGTTGGAAAATAACCGATACTTCTGAGGATCTCACTCTACGTAGGGACTGTGCCAGGTGAACCACGTGGATCATCTCATTTAAACCCTGTAACAGGGATGCCGGGATAGCTCAGCTGTTGATCACTTGCCTTGAAATCGCAAGGTCCGGGGTTCGATTCCCAGTCCTGGCTGTGGAAACCCATATGCTGACCTCAGCACAACTGGTGACCACCAGGATGGCTCGGCAGTGAAGGTGCTCACCTCCCAGGCGGGAGGCCCTCAGTTCAGTTCCCATCCTGCACGGCCCCACATCCACCTGTGTGAAATGAAACCATGTCACAATTAATGATGTGCTACTATGCAGACTGTTCTGGGCCCTTCCCCCTTCTGTCTCTCTCACCTTGTCTCAAATAATACAAATACAAATAAATCTTAACCCCTGTAACAAGTCAGTGAAGTAGGTATTTTTTATTATCCCCATTTCACAGAAGAGGAAACTGAGGCACTGAGTGGCAAAAGGTACATGTCCAAGATAATAGAGCTGGTGTCAGGTTTGGAATGAAAACGCAGGTTTGCCCAACTCCAGAACCAGCTTCCCAAGGTAACAAATATAAACAGGATTTTCGGTTTCAAAACTCAGAGGCATCTTTAATAGGTTAAGATGAGTTGTGAGCCTCAAAGAAGGGTCCTCAAGTCATTGGACCCTTCCCTTTTGACTCACTGGGCATACTTGTTATCTTGCGACAACCGCTAGGGAACGGCTGTTAGGAGGTAATTAAACCGAGCAAGTGATAATGCCTTTAATTAATTCGATCCATTCTCTCTCATCTGTGCTTATTTCCTTCTATTGGCCATAGCTGCAGGAGATCTTTCCACAGTCAAATCCCTGGGTGTTCTGTCTGACTCCAGAAAAAAGCATGAACAACAATAGGGGCATTTTCAAAGAGAACGTAGTGTGGGTTTGCACCAATCTGAGATGTGATGCTCTGTGTCACCGCCGAGGTCTGGCGTGAAATTTGAGCCAGAGTTAAGGCCGCTGTACACACGTGCGTGTGCCCCCACCCCACCCCCGATGAGTCAGGCCTCACCGTGAAACTTTGCCTTTTTGGTTTAAAGTAATATGAAGTCACAGGACTTCAAGGACACCCCTCTGATATTTTTCTGGCTGTATTTCTTTTTCACCTGTGACTTATTGGGTGTGTGGCAATGACACGAAGGTGGGGCAGCCTCAGCTATCTGCCTGTCCCTTCTCCCCTCTGGTGTCTGGTGGAGGGTTAGACACATGGAACTGCTCAACAAAGCACAGGGTGCTGGCTCTTTATCAGCATGGTTACCGTCGTCACCATGAAAGCTACCACGATAGATGGTCTTTCATGTGTAGACACGGGGCTTCCTGCTGTAGATCCAGCAGTGGGCGCTTGGGTCACATTTCGGCTGGCTGCCTGTTTTTATAAAGAACAGTCATGGAAACAGCCCCACTCATTCCTGTAGCCACGCTCTGTGACTGCTGTGGTGCTGCCATGGCAGAGCTGAGGAGTCGGGATGGAGGCTGGGTGACCCTGCAAAGCCTACTCCAGGGGTGGCGAACCTTTTGGCGACTGAGTGCCAAAGTTTATGAAATAAGAGTATACTCACTCGACTCGCGTGCCAACCCATCGAATGAGATAGAGGTATCGATTATTTTTATGTCTATAAGAGGCCTAGGATGTTTTTATAACAAAAAACAATTCCGCGTGCCGAAATAATTGCTCCGTGTGCCACTTTGGGCACGCGTGCCATAGGTTCGCCACCCTCGGCCTATATTATATACTATCTGAACCTAAACAGAAAAAGTTTGCAGACCCAGGCGTTATATACATACACAGGGTCTTTTCATTCTCGTGTCAACCTTGAAAGGCAGCGTGCCCATTTCACAGATGAGACCATCGAGGTTCCAGGAGGTTAAACAGTTCGCCCAACTGGTAAGATCCAGGGTTTGGACTCACATTGGCCACTCCAAAGCCAATGCTACTTTGTCTTATAGTCTCCATTCCTCAACTGTGGAGAGAAGTGAGAACAGACTCCAGGAAGGCTGTCTCTTGGCCTCTTGCAGCTTCTGGTGGCTCCAGCATGCCTTGGCTTGTGGCTGCTCATGCCATCCTCCACCTCTGTCATCACATGGTCTTCTTCCCTCTGTGTCTATAAGACTCAAATGTCCCTCTGTCTTTCTCCTATAAGGACACCTGTTGCTGAACATAGGACCCATCTGAGTTTCCAGGATAATGTCATCTGAGTTCCTTAACTTGCTCCCCTCTTCAAAAACCCTCTTCCTAAGTAAAGTCACGTTCTCAGGTTGTGGGCATTAGGACTTGGGACCTCTTTGGGGGAGATGCTATCCAACCCATGACAGAGGGCGGGAGGCACATGGAGATGAAAGAGGATAAAAATACACCATGGAATATGATTTGCCACCTAAAACTCAGGGAGAGAGGCTGAGGAAGGGAAGGCAGTAACAGAAACAGGGCACCTACTATGTGCAGGAAACTGGGCGAAAGCCCTTGTCGCACATCAGTTAGTCTCAATACTTGGTGGACTGGTCAACTCCATTTTTAAGACAGAAACGGAAGCTCAGAGAACGTAAACAAGTCACCAAAACATGTGCAGGAATTGAACCCAGGCCTGCGGATTCGAGGGCCTGTGATCTCTGTAGGACAAAGGAAGCCGTTGCAGCTGTGAGGAGAGAGGCCAACTCCAGAACATCGGTTTTGCCACAGAGAAGCTGTCATTGCTCATCTCCGGGCCTCCCCCAGCCTGGCATTCACCTGCTTGCTGTTGGCAGCCAGAACCCAGGTGCCGGACTGCCCCACTGGCCTGAGCCTCTGGGGAGTGGGCGCGGAGGCAGGTTTTGGCTGGTTCAGAGTCAACACTCTCTTTGGCATCCTTGCCCACTTGGCACTGAAGAAGAGCCCGTCCCACAGATAATTATGAAAGGGCTGGATTCCCGGCTCCCATGGTGCTGGGACTGGAGCAAGCCAGGCTGCTTTCCTATGAAACACAGCGCAGTGTGAGAGACACAGAAGGATGGGAAGAGACGGGCCTGGGTTCAAATCTCATCTTTTCGTGTAGGGGTTGTGTGACCACAGGCAAGTTATTTCAGTGCTCTCAGCCTCAGCTTCCTCAACTCTGAACTTGGGGGTGAAAATGCCCATCTTGCCTGGGCAGGCATGCAGAACATCTTGCCTGATGCCTGCTACCCAGTCGACTTGGGAAGTTGTTGGTTGGCTGAATCTGCAGGTTCCTGAGAGGCTGCTCTCTACCTGGTTAGCATCATCTATGTGTAGGGTAAGGCCTTTGCTTGATTGGAAGTGGCAGCTGTGGGGTTGGCACTTCATTGCCTGCCATCTTCTGTCAAATGCCAACGTGATGAGTATGATTGCTAATGAAAGGGGGCAGGGCCTGTGGAAGGGATGTCTGGATGGAAGACCGTGGGACGCTGTGTGACCTGACCTGGGAGGGCTTTCATTGAATACTAACTACAAATCAGGCTGAACCACCTCGCTCGCTTCTGCTTATCGTCACTTTGGGGTCGATATCAGCATTTTAAGAGGATTCTTTAAAACTCAGCACATCATCTTCTCTTGGAATTTCCTCTGAACCTCTAAGTATATGTGATGCCCCCCTTTCTCTAAGTTTCTGGAATACCCCATATTTCATTTGTCATAATACCTATAATTGCATTGTAATTGCTTATTTATGAGACAGGAGAAAAAGCAAGGGCTCATCATTCATTTCTTTTCCCCTCTAAGTTTTCTTAGGTGAATGGTTTCCAAAATTTGGTCCCAAGTCCAACAGCGTCAGCCTTACCTGTAAATGTTAGAAATGTGAATGCGCTGGACATGCCAAGATCCACTGAATCAGAGGCTCTGGGTTTGGGGCCAGCCCTGACGGTTTTAGCAAGCCCTTCACGTGATTCTGTGTGCAAGCTGGAAAGCCACTGCCCTGACCACTGCTCCTCAGACTGGGCTATGCCCTGGAACCCCTGGGGAGCTTTAGAAAAGTGTCATGACTTGGTCCCATTTCCAGAGATGCTGACTTAATTGTTTAGGGGTGTGGCCAGAGCATAACTCTAGCACAGAGGTCTCTAACCCCATGGCCACTGACCAGCACTGGTCTGTGGCCTGTTAGGAACCAGGCCACATAGCAGGAGGTGAGCAGAGCGTGAGGGAGCAAAGCTTCATCTGTCTTTACAGCCGCTCCCCACCACTCGCATCACCGCCTGAGCTCCGCCTCCTGTCAGATCAGCAGCAGCATTAGATTCTCACAGGAGTGTGAACCCTACTTTGAACTGCGCATGGGAGGGATCTAGGTTGTGGCTCCTTATGAGAATCTAATGCTGGATGATCTGAGGTGGAGCTGAGGCGGTGACGCTAGTGCTGGGGAGCGGCTGCAAATACAGGTTAATGTGAGCAGACAGGTTTCACTGCATTGTGGAGAGTTGTATAATTACTTCTTTATATATTACAATGTAACAATAATGGAAATAAAGTTCGCAATTAATATAATGCAGTTGAATCATCCCCCCGTCTTCCCCACACTGTCTGTGAAAAAATTGTCTTCCATGAAACTGGTCCCTGGTGCCAAAAAGGTTGGGGACTACTGCTCTAGAGGATTGTAATGTTTAGCCATGGATGGGAACCCCAACATGGGTTTCACTCAGATAGGTACTCACCGAGTGTTTACTGACTAGTTGAATGTGGTGGTTCACTGCCTTCTTGGGAATCAGACAGACATAGATGACTTCTTCCTAACTGGGCCAATTATTATTATCTTTTTTTTTTCCCATGGTGACTGACTTATTTCACTTGGATGAATGCCCTCTGGGTTGATTCATGGAAGGATTTCCTTCTTTTCTAAGGCAGAATAATATTTCCTTGTATGTCTATACCACATTTTCTTTATCCATTTATCTGTCAATGGATATTTAGGTTGTCTCCATACTGTGGCTATTGTGAATCATGCTGCAATGGACACAGGGAAGCAAATATGTCTTTGAGATCGAGGTCCTGATTTCAATTCTTTTGGGTACAATACCCAGAAGTGGGATTACTGGATCATATAGTAATTCTATTTTTAATGTTTTTGAGGTAACTGTCTGTTGTTTTCCATAGCGACTATACTATTTTACATTCACCATGGGTCAGTTCTTAACTTCTTTTAGCCTTAATTTTCCTGTCTGTAAATATGAGTAACGAGAATCTTCTTATTGGATTATTTATATAATTACTTATATAATGCACATAAAGTGGTTGACACACAGAAAACTTTTCATGAGCTGTAATAATTGGTGGTAACTTCATTTTATAGGAGAAGAATGTGAAGTTCAGAGGCTCTTTGGACAAGGAAAGAGGAAATCAGTTACCAGGATCAGAGTCGAAGCTTTAAATTTCAGGTTTGAAAGTCACTGGCTTTGCCTTGAGGGTACCATAATACCTGCCCAATTTTGTAGTCTGGATGAGACTTTAAGAGATTCCCACCACCCACCTCAACCACTGTGCCCAAGGTTTGGGGGGATATAGCTCATCTACTTAATGATAGAACATTTAGATATTCCCAAGATTTCCGTTATCAGTATTGAGTTGTACTATGGGTTGTCAAGTGTTAGGTGAAGAATCCCAAGCTTTCTTTGGAAATTGGCCAACACTTCTGGTTGTTATTACTTGGAAGATGGACTCCATCAATATTCTTTTAGTTATAAGTAGCAGCAAAACCATGTCAGACTTGCTTGAACAGGTGATGGTATTATTTTGGGTCACATAACAAAATTCCAGGAATCCAGCTAGATACAAGTGCTCAAAAGAGGTTGTTTAAAGTCTGCCTTTTGTTCCTTAGAAAGTGAAGCATAAAATTCAACATGCGCTCAGCATGCAACCCAGTTTCCACTCCTGTGCATTTACCAAAGAGAATTGAAAGTGTAAATTATATCGGCACAAATAAATCCACACCAATATTCACAGAAGCTTTATTTGTAATAGCCCCCAACTAGAACCCAAATGTTCATCAACAGGAGGATGAAACAACAAACTGTGGTATATACACACAGTGGAATAATTCTCATCAATAAAAAATAAGATTTTTAAAGATTTATTTTATTGTTTGAGGGAAGGTGAGAGAGAGAGAGAGAGAGAGAGAGAGAGGAAGCGAGAGAGTGAGAAAAACAGAGAGAAGGGGGGAGGACCCAGAGCAGTCTCCATAGTTGTACATCATTAGTTGTGACATGGTTTCATTCCACACAGGTGAGTGTGGGTTGCACAGGTAGGAAACTGAACTTGGGGCCTCCTGCATGGGAGGCGAGAACCTTCACCACTGAGCCATCTTTCTGGTTATCAGTTGCACTGAATTTTAGCATATAGGTTTACATGGGCCTGGGGCTGGGAATTGAACTCTGGACCTCGTGATTGTGAGGGAAGCACTCAACCACTGAGCTATCCCAGCATCCCCCAAAAGAATGAATATTGATACATGCAAAACATGATTGAATCTCAGAAGCATTACATTGAGTTAAAGAAACCAGGCACATACTGTGCTTTTTTATTATATGAGATTCTAAAGAAGTAAAACTATTGTGATGGAAAATTAGACCAATGGTTACCTGGGGTCGGAATGAAATAATTGACTGCAAATAGGTGTGAGAGGCCTTTCTGAGGTGATGAAAATGTCCTATTTCTTGATTGTCATTGTGATTATTTGACTGTACATACATGTCAAAATTTATCAAGCTGTACACTTAACATGGGTGCATTTTGTCATAGGTAAATTATACCTCAAGAAAGTTTATTTAAAAAAATCTGCTTCTCTGTCTACACTCTGCTTACCTCTGCCACATAGTTCAACACTCCCAAGGGAAAGAAAGCTTCTTCTTAGAGTAAGTTATAGCATAGATTGTAATTAGCCCAGCTGGGGTCATATGACCTCCTTTGAACCAATCACTGTCTGAAAATGAGAGTGGAGTTCTCTGATTGGGCTGACCTGGGTCATATGTTAAAACCAGGAGGTGGAGTCAGCCCTCCAAACTATTGTGTGTGTGAGGCATCCTTTCTCAAAGACAAGTAGAGGCACTGGTTCTAGAAGATGGAGGAATGGATAAAAACACAATAGAGTTTTTCTGTATAGACCTTCCCTAGATATTATATGACCTTTCTGGATGGGTACCCATCTAATTTTCAGACCCCTTATCCTCCAGAATTACACAGAAAGTATGTCTTTTAGCCTTTCACGAGTAAAATAAATGCAGTAGAAAAGAATTAATTATTTCTTAACAAATGCATTTTGCTGAGTAGGCAAACCCTATACAAACAATTTAAGAGGAATGAATTGGGGGAAACAAATCCCCAAAGACCTTTTTATGACATAAAGGGAGAGAATCACTGACAGGAGAGTTCTTGGTAAATATTAGTTGAATGATTGATTAGGCTGGCTCCTAGCACAGGGCTATTACTCAGTGTCAGAATATTGAGCTGTGGGTTTATGTGCAGCAAGGCTTGGAAGGCTTAGCATACCCTTCCCAGCCATTCCTATAGCCCTGTTGTGTTGATGGGTAGGGGCTAGTTTGAGTAAACAATGGCTTAACCAGGTCTCACTGGAGACTATGGGTATAATAGATCTTAATCCAGGCATATCAGAAGTGACTTTACTAGAGGTCCACAGTCCTAGATTTTAATGGTTTTGTGTGACCTTGGTGAGCTCCTCTTCTCTCTGGCCCTCGGTTTCTACCTCTCTCAAATGGAGAGGGTTGAATGAAGAGCCTCTACTTATTTGTGGCTTGTGAGCCTTGTGACTGTTATTGCCCTGTTAATAGTGTATTCAGCCATTTCACTTTCTCCATGAGGTGGGTGGGTAGCAAGTGGACATGACTCCATTTTACAGATTGGATACAGTGCCATGGTTTAAGAATTTCAGTAAAGACTCTTGTGTCATTTCTGAGACTTAACAAGAAGGCAGCCAAGGGTAAAACAATTCATATATGTATCAAAGAAAACACAGGTGTTCAGATAGAGCATGCCAATGTGGAAAGTTTGTGGACATTGGAGTCTGATAGAAATGAGTTCAAATCTTAGCTTGACCACTCACTGGCTCTCTGAAACTCAATGTCTTCACTTCCAAAAATGGGAGAAATAATAGCTGTCATAAGGTTAAAAGTTAGGTTCACATGAGATAGTTAGTTCTGTGTGAACATTTGTCCTCAAAACATGAATTTGTTCAAATGAGATTGGTATATGAGGAAGCAATTTGAATATAATGCAATTTTCACATTTGCAGACCTGTAGTTTCATCAGTGAGAAAGAGTAGGTGAATGAAGAAAATTGCACTCAGCCAAACTGATGTAGGAATCAGTTCTTGTTTTGTTTTTAATATGTCACTGATAAAGTTTTTTTGTGTTGTGCCCACACCTCAATTGCCCATTTGCTCTGTAGTTTTTCTTGCATGGATGAGCTTTAGGAATGAATATGTTGTGCCCAAACAAGAACTGACTATGATGACATAAGGTGCCTAGCATAGTGCGTAGTACAGAATAAATATAAGGGTGCCCGCATCCCCTCACTTTTCATCCTCATGATAACAAGCAGAGAGACCTGGATTATGATTCTTGATTGTCAGTAAGAGAAACTCCTTGAGTTTTATAGGTAGAGACGAAGGGTTTATTAGGATTCTATAGGGATCTCTTTTGGATAGGAATGTACCTGGGCTTCAGGGAAGACCTAATTATGATCTTTGGTTGTAAGAAACAGGAAACCCAAATCATACCTTTTAGGACAAAAGGAGAATATTTTGTTAGATTGTAACTAAAGAGTTCCTTGAAAATTTGCTTCAGTCACAGATCAGGGAACAAACGCCACTCTATGCCGCCAGGACTTGGTTCCCATCTCTCAGCTCTGCTTTTCTGTGATGTTGGCCCTATTTTCAGGCAAACTTTATCCCAGTGTTGGTAAGAGGGTGGTCAGCGCGTCCTGGCTGACATCTGTAGAGCTTCAAGTCAGGTGGAAAAGGGAGTGGCCTTCTTTCTTCTTATCTCCTCTGCCTAAACCCTGAGATTTACTGGCTCTAATTGGGACATCTTACCAGCCCTGAAATGATAAGTGAGGCCAGAAGAATGTCATGCTTTCATGTGGCCAGGCTTGGGTGTCATACCCTCCCTTGGACTGGGCTGTGGTCAGTTCTTATGCAAGTGACCTGGACTGAGAGTGGGAGGAGGGCTGGTTCTCCAAATGAAATTCAGAGTAATAGTCCCTGAATAAGGAGGAATGAATGAATACTGGATAGGCAAAATCAACAGAATTATACTAGCAGAAGTCACCTAAACTAGGGATATGGAAGTCATGTAGATTTCCTTTATTACTCTAGGTTTCATTGTTTTCTTTTTCTGAAACCTTTATTTCTCTGCTTTTCTGAGCCACATGATCTTCATAATGGGCAGAATCTACCAACCACACCCTTCCTAAACGCTTCCAGAGCCAGCCATCAGGAAGGAGTGAAGATCCTAATACAAAAATGTAAAGGAAGGATTCAACCCAGATTGGACCAGGGGCCCACTCATATTCAAATGACCTGACTTAGGCATGGGCTCTTGCAGTTCTGTTGTATAAAGAGACTGCTGGGAGCCCACGGTTATGTCTGTGGATGGGAAAACCAACAGGTGAGGTCAGTGTCAGTTGGATAGACTGCCTGGTAGATGTCCATAACAAGGCAGATCTAATCAACTTGCTCCGACCTATCTCCATTGCTTTCAGGATTCAAGTTCAAGATGGCTTAGCCTTAGACCATGATTAATAAAGTGAAGGAAGCTTATTAAGGTGCTTCTATCTGAGGCCAGAGTCTTCACCTCCCCCATGTGGAGAACTAGCCTTCTTGGCTCCTTGGAATCCAGCCTATTTAGAAGGACAGAGGGGAACGAAGAGGAATGGATTTGGTTGGGATTTGGTTGGGGGGGCAGAGGCAGTCAGCACCATCCGCATCTCTTTACAGGTGACCCAACTTCTCATCTTCTGTTTCACCTCCTGGTCCTGCTAGACTTGCTAATGAACAGTGATGCTGACTCACATCTTACAGAAGTCAGGTCATGGTGCTGTCCTTTTATTTTCTGGGATGAAGGAAATTGAATCATCGATATTCAGCCTCATTGCAGAATTAATGAGGTAAGAGAGCAGGAATCAATTGAAGTTGATCTTCTGGGTCCACCTGGAGATTGTTTTGTGTGGAGAATTGTCACGATAGATCCAATTATTTAGTCCTCCTTGTATGCACAGTCTTTTTCCATGTGACTTTGCAGTTTCTGCCACCAAAGAGGTGAGACTTTTCTTTTTCTCATCTCTTGAATTTGGTCTGGTCTGTGATTTTCTATGTCCAATCTAATGTGGTAGAAGTGACTATGAGCTTAGAGCTTGTGAGCTCTTGTGTGTTTACTTACTGGCCAGAGAACATGCCCGGACTAGTCCACTGGAGGATGAGAGACATGTGAAACCCAGTAACTTCATCTGAGGTTATCCTAGATGAGTCAACATTCAGCCAAACCCAGATGTGCGAGTGAGCTGACTGAGACTGAAAGATCTACCTAGATCAGTGGTCCCCAACCTTCTTAGCACCGGGGACCAGTTTTGTGGAAGATAATTTTCCCATGGACCGGGGTGGAGGGCATGATTTGGGGATGATTTAAGCACATTACATTTATTGTGTACTTTATTTCTATTGTTATTACATTGTAGTAATATATAGTGAAATAATTATACAACTCACTTGTCACTATACAGCTTTTTACCAGCTGCAGCTTAATTGTCACTTGCCACTTACTGATAGGGTTTGGATATGAGTCTGCGAGCAATTGATTTACTGTGGTCTATGCAGTCAAACCTCTCTGCTCATGTTCATCTGTATTTGCAGCTGCTCCCCAGCACTAGCATCACCGCCTCAGCTCCACCTCAGATCATCAGCCATTAGATTCTCATAAGGAGCGTGCAACCTAGATCCCTTGTATGTGCAGTTCACAATAGGTTCATGCTGCTATGAAAATCTAATGCTGCTGCTGATCTGACAGGAGACGGAGCTCAGGTGGCAGTGAGAGTGGTGGGGAGTGGCTGTAAATACAGATGAAGCTTCCCTCCCTTGACTGTGCTCACCTCCTGCTCTGTGGCCCTGTTCCTAACAGGTCACAGACCCATAACTGTCTGTGACCTCCCTGACTTAGATGATCCTAACCTAAGTCACTGATCACAGACTTTGAAGCATTTATGTAAATGCTTATTTGTTTTAAAGCTACAATTTTTTTTGAGGGGGTGGGATGGGGGTTTAAAGCAGCATTATTGTAGTAACATATAGCTGGTCTTTTCAGAATGGAACTAATAGATCCATGCATTGAGTGTCTACTATGAAATAGATACCATCTGTACACTGGTTTCAGTCTTCCCAACACAGTTAGGTAGGTTGCATTTTGTACATGACTGAGGTGAAGATTACAGAGGTTAAGTGACTTTCATGGGGCCCACCATCTAATAAGAGGTGGGTTTGACATAACAAGACAGATATGTCCCACTATATCAACCTACCTACCTCTCTGTGGCATACGCACTCCCGGAATCTCTGTTGGTGATAGCTGGGATTCCAAAGAAATCAGTAATACTGAGTAAATGGGGCATTCTCATGGATTGTATTATCCTGAGGTTGATTGTGTCTTCCTGTAACTCTGAGTTTGAATAACTTCTACAATAAAGGTCTTGGATGTGATAGTGCTAAAGTCATATTTAAAAGGGCAAAGACTTGAACAATGTTGGTGGTGATGGCTAAACTGGTGTATAAATTTGTCAAAGCCATCAACATGTACAGTTAAAACGGCTGCATTGAATTGTACATAAATTATACACAACAAAGTTGATCTTCGAAGAGCCTTAAAATTATGTTTCCTGAAAGTCAGGTGGTTAGAAATTCCTGGGAGATGGTGGATGGTGTGGCACAACGAGCTTCCGGAAAGTAGGAGAAAAAGAGCCTCCAGCTGCCAAAGACAATTCAGAACCATGGACAGAACCTCAGTATCACATGATAAAATGCTCGAAAAGCGGGTGTTAGCACAGAGCCTGCCAACAGAGCAAGTACTCACTACCAGGCAGTTCACAAATCCCTGTAACGAATGCCTACTATGTGCCAAGTCTCACGTAAGACCCTATTTATATGCACGATTGCATTTTATTTTCACCAGCCACTATTATCCTCACTTTGCAGTTGAGAAATCAAGCCTTTGCCTCAATGCCATTTTATGAGGAAAAGGAAAACGGGGAACAATGAAACGTGTGTACACACATGCACCTTAAATTTTAAAATGTTGGTCACAGGTCCTACAAGGGGGAAGGGCATTCCTTTTTCTTTTTCTTTTTTAAAAAATTATTTTATTGTTGAGAGAGACACACACAGAGAGAGAGAGAGAGAGAGAAGGGGGAGGGCCCAGAGCAGTCTCCATAGTTGCACATCAGTAGTTGTGACATGGTTTCATTCCACACAGGTGGATGTGGGGCTGCGTGGGACAGGAATCAAACTGGGGGCCTTCTGCCTGGGAGGCGAGAATGTTTGTTGCCACGCCATCCTGGTGGTTACCAGTTTTGCCACAGTTCAGCATATGAGTTTGCATGGGCTGGGGCTAGGAATCGAACCCTAGACCTCGCAATTGTGAGGCAAGCACTCAACTGCTGAGCTCTGCCGGCATCCCTGGGAAGGGCATTCTTGCCTCCCTTGTGTGCTCATGTTCTGCTTCCAGGGGGTGTCTGAAGGCAGAGCAATCGTCAGGTAAGCAGGTGTATGTGCCCATACGTGGAGGAAATGCCATACAGGTGCATTTCCCCCACGCCTCTAGCAGATCGTTTCTTACATACCAAATTACTTGTCAGGCAGAATTTTTTCTCCCTTAGTTCTCACAGGGTGGGAACAAGACTGTTACATAACACTCAGCAGCAGTGTTGGTTTTGCAGAGCATCTGATCAAGATAGGGGGTGGGGGGAGCCGCAGCAAGAAACGAGATGCATTCCTGCTAAGAGAGCCTCGAAGGCTGAGGTTCTGTGCAAGCGTCTGTGTGAGAAAGTCGGGGCAGAGATGAGCTCTTCTTACAGGAGATGGGGCAGAGTGCCTGGCCTGCCAGCCTCTCCTCCCATCCACATTGTTAACACCGTCATTCCAACTCCCATCTCTTGCCTGAACCCCACAAGCTGCTTCCTGAGGGGGCTTCCTACTGTCAGTCTTTCCCTCTGTTGACCTATGAGCTTTGTGTATGTGTGTGTGTGTGTGTATTTATATATGTGTGTGTGTATAAATATATATGTGTGTGTATATAAATATATATATATATATATTTTTTTTATTATTATTTCCCCCCCCCCCCCATAAGCATCAAGTGTTAATCAAAATCTGGCCCTGCTCCTTCACCGGCCGTTCTTGATCCTTATCCTACTGAGCTCTTTGCAGATCCCTGAATACATCATGCTGTGCTGAATTTTGCCTATGTGGTTCCTTCTACTTTGTGACCTTTTGTGTCTCCACTACCTCTAACTCCCAAATAGCCTCAAATCTGGAACTCGGGTGTCTGTCTCTCTCTGCGTCTTCCTCATCTCTCCTCCACACACCCTTAACACTTTTAGCTGGATTAGAGACCCATTCTCTGGGCTCCTATAATACCTCTATTCCAATCCCTTATTAAAACATTCACAAGGTAATAGATTGGTGTGTTTAATCATTTGGTAGTTTGCCTTCCTTTCTTCCATTCCATTCAGAGCAACTAGGGTGATCATACTGTGGTCCAAAAGGCCCTGTAGAGTCAAGGCCCTGCCCCTACTCTAGCCTCATCTTGACCTTGTCCCTCTACTCTTGTTCACTCGGTTCCAACTACCCTGGCTTTTTTTCAGGCCCACCAAAATGTGCTATACTCCTTCTGGCCCCAGGGCCTTTGCACATGCTGCTCCGATTGGCTGGAACACTTTCATCATTTCCCCATAGTTGCTCATCTCTTGTTCATCCATAGGCACCCTTCAGAGTTCAGCTCACTCATTTTCCCTGGGACGCCTCTCCAAGCTTTACCATCACCCTACAAGTTTCTTTTTTATTAAGATTTTATCTTTTTATTGGTTGAGAGAAGGAGAGAGAGAGAAGGGGGAGGGCCCAGAGCAGTCTCTATAGTTGTCCATCGTTAGTGGTGACATGGTTTGGTTCCACACAGGTGGGCGTGGGGCTGCACAGGGTGGATACTGAATGAGGGCCTCCCCTCACAGGAGGCGAGAGCCTTCACTGTCCAGCCATCCTGGTGGTTACCAGTTGCAGTGCAGTGCAGTGTCTGGGTTTGCACAGACAGGGCTGGGAATCGAACCCCAGACCTGGAGATTTTGAGACAAGCTCTCAACCACTGGCTTTCTTGGCATGCCCCGCCCTACATGTTTCTGTAAACACAGGTACTAACAGCATGAAGTCATACATTTGCTGATGGGATTATTTGTTAATTCTGTCCCTTACTGGACTGTAAGCAACACGGAGGCAGAGAGCACATGTCACATCTGTTTTACCCACCACTGAAAGATATGTGTCTGGCTCATAAGAGAGGCTCCATAAATACGTATCCAATGACTGAGGGACTGTCTTCCTCATTCCTTTTGTTAATACTAGAAAATCCCTAATAGCAACCATAACATCACATGCTGCAATTCACACATGCGGAGATGCAATGTCTTTCTATGATTCTGCTTGAACTTTCTGAGATGGGAAGGACAGGGAAATTATTCCATTTGTTAGATGAGGACCGTAAGGTTCAGAGACACTAAGTAAGTGACTTGGACAAGGTCATACAGCTGTTCAAAACACCTCCAGGTCTCTCCCCACTCCCACTCCCAGCTTCATTGTTTGGAGAAAGACACTCCCATGTCAATGCCATGGGTTTGTTTCTTTTCATAACACATAGAGGAGATTGTGAGCCTAATGAAGGTGGCATATGCAGAGCCCAGAGAAAGCGACAGTGTAATTCAGGCCCTTATTACATTACCCTTTGGAAGATGAATTGGAGCTGCCAAGCATTTGCCTCAATCAATAAGCAGCGTGGCATTAACTAGTGCGAGGTTCATTTTTTCTCTCCAAATGAGGAGCATTTGGCACACAGGGAAACGCACAAACCCCACACACCTGCTCATTGGCCATGACCGCAAGAGCAAAAGCTCTGTGACGAGGAGGCCGAATGGAAAGAGTGTGGGGACCCTGAGCCACCCGCAGACCTGGCTTCACAGCCTGGCTCTGACAGTTTCCAGCTGGGTGCCTTGGACCTCAGTTTTCTCATCTGAAAAATGGGGATGATAAAGCCATTCCTCTTCATCCCTGTGGTTGTTGGTCTGCTTGATTCTTGGAGTCTGGTCAACTCCACCCACAGAATGTGTCCTGAATCTCTGCTTCTTGGCACCATCTTGGTCTGAGCCACCGTTATGTCTGTGCTGGTGGCTTGTCACAACCTCCTACCAGGTAGTTCTCTAAAGCTTGCTTTCTTTGCAGTCTGGTCTCCACTCAGCAGCCAGCACTGTCCTTCAAAAACAAATCAGATCATCATCAAACCGTGCACCTGCGAACTCCTCACTGCGTTGCAGGGGACACTTGATTTGGTCTCTGCCTCCCTTTCTCATTCGTTCATGTAACCCCTTCCTCTGCCTTAACTATTCAGTTCCAATCACAATAGCCTCCTCAAACACATGATGCTTGTCCCTGCCCCAGGGCCTTTGCACTTGTTACCACTGCCTGGTGTGCTATTCTCTCGAATATTTGTATGACCATCTTCTTGTCATTCAGATTTCAGCTTAAATGCCACTTCTACAAACAGTTGCCTTTTCAAAAAAGCATCCTGCCCTGCCAGTAGCTTTCTTTTGCATCTTCCTGTTTGAATTTTTTATAGCATTGATCCCATTTCAAATGATCTCATTCATTTGCATGTTTTCTTGTTTATGGCCTGACTCCCTCATTAGAATATAAACTTCAAGAGAGAAGGATCTGGCCTATTTCCCCCCCTGCTCTATCATCAATGCCTTATGCAGTATCTGATGCATAAAACATCCCCACAGAGTTTTTGAATTAAAAATATTGAAGAGTCACTCCGAAAATAAAAAGCTTCTTTACTTCTTATCATGCTAAGGTCTGAGGACTCTTAGAGGTAGATTTTTGGTGCAGGTGAGTAATAATTAAAAGAGTCATTACCAAACAGTGCTTTTCTTAAGCAGTCTGACAGAGCTTCATGAGCCCCTTTTCTAGAACAAGCCTGACTTTTCTGGTACTAGGAATGGGGAGCAAGTGTGAGATCCTGGACCTTACCCCAGTGACCCTGACCTGGACAGGTCCTGTAGCAGATACAAAGCCCTTCATCCATCTATCTGTCCATCCATCCATCCATCCATCCATCATCCATCCCTCATCCATCCACCTATCTCCATCCATCCATCCATCCATCCATCCATCCATCCTTCCATCCATCCATCCATGTGTCCATCCATCCATCATCCATCCATCCATCCATCCATCCATCCATCCATCCATGTGTCCATCCATCCATCCATCCATCCATCCATCCATCCATCCATCCATGTGTCCATCCACCCATCCATCCATTCATTTATCCACCCATCATCCATCTATCGCCCATCCATCCATCCATCCATCCATCCACCCAATAAATACTGTGTTGTTGAGGGCAGACTCTATGCAAGTGTTTGGTGAGGTACCAGGATGCAGCATTGAACAAAACTGACATCCTGTCCTCCCAATAGCTCACAGCCAGGGGTGCTGTCTTGGCGACGGTACGTCTTCAAAGCAGTGTAACCATCTCCCCCCAGAATGTGCAGCCCCACCCCCACCCAAAGAAGTTCTCTTTCATCACCATCACCACCTAGGCCAAATGGAACCTGCTTAGTTGGCCAACCTGATCTCCTCTTGGCCACTGTCTGTCCCACACCTGATGCCCTTTGTGCTCTGGGCTCCAGTTCTTGTTATTATAGATGATTCAGATTCAGGACTCCTGACTTTAGCCCCACTCTGGGCTTGGCTATTGTTACATTTTGCAACTTGCCTGGCTCCCACTGCCCCCCCCCCCATATCCAGTGCCAGGCCCTGCTTTCTCTTTGGCTCCTAGAGTCACGGCTTATGTATTAATCACATCTACACCACTCTCGCCAGTTATCCCGGGGCCTGGGCTGGCAAACAAGAGGCTGTATGAAGCTCTCCTCTGAAGTATTTTGTGTTTTGAAATCCTGACAAAGAGTTTGTTTTCAGGAAGGGTTCTGAGGCTCTGATCAAGTTTCAGAACCACTGATCAGATCAAATGAAAGTACAAACCAGTTTCTCCTTATTTCAGCAAAATGTTAGAGTAGTGCCTAGCCTAGCAGTTCTTCAACTTAGGAGTGCGTGAGGCCTGTTGAGGAAACTCGATAGAAATACCAATCCGCACGCTTCATCTGCATGGATTCCAATTTAGTACGTGTTTGGTGGGACTCAAGACCCTGCAATTTTAGCCGGGTCCCTGGGGATTCTGATACAGGTCCAGGGCTAATACCAAGAATACCCACATCTAACACATGCTATGACATGCGCACCTCCAATCAAGGTCTTGGCGCATCTCTCTGCCTTACCAAGTGCTTGGCATGATTGCTGGATTGTGAAGTGATCTGGGGGACTTGGAGGGAGGGGGTGTCGTGTCGGGATAATCCGGCAGACGTTTAGGATTCTGCCAAAAATACACCATGTCTACTTCTCCTGGCTAATTTCCACGCATTCTTCGTGCTTCAGTTGACACGTTGTTTCTCCCAGGTGTCTCCCTGGAATCTCTCTGGGTGAGACTAATCACTTCACCTGCTCTGTCTTCTTCCCCTTACACCCCGTACTCCCCTTGTGTCCTGCTCTGCTCAGTGCTGGACTCAGAGAGGAAACCGACAAAATGTATTCACACTCAAGAGGAAGGCTAGTCTGCACTTCTCTCTCCAGTGGTTCTGATTTGTTTTTGTTTTGTTTTGTTTTGGAAAGGTACACCAAGGAAGGCTACAAGTTTATTCCACAAGGATAGCCCCAACTCCTACCTCTTCATCCTTGCTCTGATTGGATGCCCAGGGGCCAGTGTTTTGAGACTTATCTGGCAGTTTCTCTAGGTTTTCACAAACCCTTTCCTGCCCTCTCTGCCCACCATGGGGAGCAGGGTACCTCCCTTTGCCTCCCACTGGCCTTCAGGCTGCCTGCCCTCTGCCAGCCACACCATCAGCACACAATGCCTCATCCATCTTGGGGAAAATCAGCCAAGTGTTGGGGAGCATTTGGGGACAGGGCCAGAGCCTCCAGCGGTGGCTTCTCAGGTTAGGACACATCCAGCCTCAGATTGTGGCAGATTTGCCATTTTTAGTTTAAACAAACTTTCTTAGGTGACAGGGGGAAGTTTGCAGTCTGCCTGCTGGCCCAGGGTATGGGAATTAGTTTTGTGAAAGTAGCTTTCTGGAGGGTGACTAGATGTTTTCTGCAAAATGGTTCTGCCCTTCAGGAAACAAAGGAGAATAAATACAGAAAATCCCCAATAGGGCCATCTGGGAAAAGTGACAAGAAATAAACATCTATCAGGCACCTCCCAAGTGCCAGAATCTGTGTTCGGTTATTTACATTCTTTATCTCACTCGAGGCTCATGCAATCCTATGGGCTTAATACGACTAATAATACTTAATAATAAAATCGCTAAAGCGTACTGAGCACTTGCCACATCCCAGACCTTATGCTGAGTGTTAAAATGCATCATCTCATTGGATTGTTACCACCTCCCTGTAAAGTGGAAGTTGTTAATGTTCTTCCTGTGAAGGGACATGGAGACTGAGAAGCTCCAGGAATCATGCATAGCTTTACACCATCTGCAAGTGGCATTCAAACCCTGCCCAGCACAGCCCAAGGCTCATGTTATTTTCAGTGTCCAGCATCCATGCTTAGGGGGTAGCTGAGCTGATCACTGTGCCTCCTGAGGTTTCCTGAAAGCTATCATCCCAAGGAAGAACCCCCCATGCCAGGAATTTCTCGAGATGGATTCAGAAGGCTCAGCTTTGAAGTAGCATGACTACAGCCTGTGCCAGGCAAGTAACTTAGTCTTATTTGTTTTCCCACGCAAGCTCTGTTGTTTTGATAAATGGCATATCTCAAAGTATGATGATGGAGGAACCAGTTTTTTTTTTTTTCATTTTGCATAACTCCGGATCAGTTGGGATCATCAGAACTTGTGATCAGAATGATAAGGAGGACAAACATTTATATCACCCTAAGCTCATCAAGGCACCCCATCAGTGTGCAGTTCCTAATAAGCTCTTTGAGCCATTAAAACTTAACAGCATTAAAAAAAGTACTTTATGGGTTGAGGAGTCTAGAAAGGAAGCTCTGTGACAAGACAAGGTTTGGAATTCAAGAGAACCCCACAGTGATTAGAGGTCATGAGGTTGAATTGATCAAATGTGTGTAGGTGTCATTGAGTAGACCATTCAGACATATTTAATTGTTCAATGAAATAATTCACTCATTCGTTTAATATTTCATTTCTCCTATTATAGATTGATTCTATCATTCAACTCATTAAAACCTTTGGTCATTCAACAAACATTTGTGGTCCAGTGTGTGAGGTGCTGGATTCTCCAAAAGGAAGAGTAATCTTGTTGGGGAAATTTTCTGAGGGGTACTACAAGGAGGATGGGGCTGAGAGACTGAAGAAATTAAAGAGTTTATTAAGAGAATTTACAGACAGAAGCAAGAGTCTTAGGTGGTAGTAAGAAGGTGGATTTCCAGACCCAAAAGGGGATGGAGACATGTATATATGTATCTCTCTCTCTCTCTCTCTTTATCATCTATTATCATCTATCTATCCATCCACCCATCCATCTATCCATCCATCCTCCAGAAACACAGGTGATGTATAGCCCAAAGCACATGCTTTTTAAGACTGGCATATTCCCAAGCAGTGAACAACTTAATGGGCCTACTTTTCTATGGAAGAACATTTCTTTCTGGTGAAATGGGCCCACCCCTCCTGGTGATCACTGAAAGCAACTTGCTTCTTATGATGACTTTGGTCACATCAAGCACTAGAAACCATTTTGCCTAACAAACCTTAAAAGAAATCTACTTTTCTGTTCCAGGCTCAGCTGGCACTAGCCAGGAATTATTGGCAAATCCAAAGCCTTGAGCAGCCATTTGAATATTTGGTTAGGAGTATGTGTGTTGGGTTTGCAGGCTTTTGCTTGGCATTTTTTCAGGTAGGTCTCTTAGAGTCATGGAAGTGTTTCATGGCATGGGGGGGGGGGGGAAGCAATGTTGATGAATAGTCCCAGACTGCAATGGGTTAGAAGTTAGCGTAATTGGTCCTTCAGGGACAGCCCTGCACCTCAACAGCTGTGTCATTTCTGGTACAATGAGAAACATCTCTAAGTCTCACTTTCCCCATCTGTAGAAGAAGCGGGTTGACCAGATGACCTAGGATTCGTTTCACAATTATTTGTGGAGTACCCATCCTCCTGCTCAGCATGTGGTCAACCCTCAGTAGGCAGTCACTTCCGTTGCTTCTCCTCCAGGTTTGAAATGAGGATTCATGAGAAATGACCCAGTTTGCCTTTGTCTTTTACACATTAGGGAGGGAGATGGGTCCTCTCTTTTGTTTTCCCTGCTGAATTGTTGATGGTGGGGAGGGAGCAGGGAGCAGGGAGCAGGAGGAGATTGTGGAGCTGACTAACTGCTTGTGTTGTAACTAAAACAAGAGCAGTTCTTGACAGCACGGATTTCTTCTGTATCTGTAGCTGAAATCTTCCCTGTCAAAAGGGGAACAGTAGACAAAGGAATAATTCTGAAGGGATAATGAGACCCATTTTCTACTTCTACTTTTCTCCTGGGACCAGTGCACTCGTAATGTCCTGGGTTTACTCTTCGACCCCCAGTCCAGCTCATGCCTCCAGCTGATTCCCAGCTGGGCAATGCCCCGATTGTGGGAAAGGTGGTATGGGGTCAGAGGCCCTCTCTCTGTGCTTGATTCAGCCCCTGGAACTCCACTGGTGATATTTTTTCTTTAATATTTTCCCTCATTTGTCTCAGCACTTATCTCTGAAAATTTTCAAGGAGAAACAACCTCTACGTATTTATTCTGAGGCAATCAGCTGGGAGGTATCAAACTAAATGCCCCCCAAAGGAGATGTGACATAAATGAAATATTATAACACAGTATCGTGGTGCTGCTGAATAACTTGACATAGAGAGATGTCTGTGAAGTCTTCTTCAGTTTTAAAAAACATGTAACGGAGGTCAAATACAGGGTCCAGCAGAATGATGCCTCTTTATTTTATTTTATTTTATTTATTTATTTATTTATTTATTTGTGAGCTGGTAATCTATATCAAACCTTTTATTAGAAAATTTTGTAACATGACAATATCACACTCAAGCACATTATACTACTTAAAAGAGGGCATTACTTCTGCTGAACCCTGTATATGGTGGCAGAAGATTTGACTTTTGGTGATGAGCACACAATGCAATATACAGGTGATGGATGAGGGCTGTCAGGAAAGTACCCGGCCATCTAACCATTCTCATTTGTATTGACAATGGCTGCTTTTTTCCCAGACAGCCCCCGTATTATAGAATTGTACAATTGAAACCTATATAATTTTATTAACCAGTGACACTTAATAAATAAATGAGATAAAAAGCATGTGGCTACAAAATTATATGAATAATATGATTCTCTTTGTGATATGGAGAGAAATATGGCTAGGGGTATAGATATACTGATAGATGTTTAACAAAATGTTAAAACTGGTCTCTGGGTGGAGATATTATGGATACATGTTATTCTTTTCTTTTGTACTTACCCACAGTTTAATAATTTTCTATAATAAATATATTTTGCATCAGCAATGAAAAATACAGAAAATACTATTGTAGAACCCAAATGGAGAAACCAAAGCATAGTGATGTCACTGTCTTTCCTTAGTACCTAAAGAAACCCCATGATAGATGGGGGTCCAGTCTTACTGCATCGGTGCTCTGATTCTTTTCAGGTAGCATCTTGTCTCCTAAAGATGCATCTAGAATGATACACCAGGAAACTCAGAAATATTTTGCCAGGCCTGCACGAGGTGATCTCTGTGTGTGGAAGGTGTGTAACTTCGTGTGCTCTGGAGTTGTCTTTCACCGTTCCTTAGCTGTGTGATTCTGGGGCTCAGTCTTGTCTGATGGGGTTAATAATGCCTGTCCCGGGGAAGCCGGGATGGCTCAGTGGCTTATGAGCGCACTTTGCAGTCCTAGGATCCAAGGATCGAATCCTGGCCCCAGCCTGTGCAGACCCATGTGCTGAACTGGGATGTGCTTCCCATGCGGGAGGCCCCCATCCCAGTTCCCTCCCTGGGCGGCCCCTTCCACCTGTGTGGAATGAAACCATGTTGGAAACTGATGATGTTCAACTATGGAGACTGCTCTGGGCCCTTCCCCTTCTCTCTGTCTCTCTCTCTCTCTATCAAAAACAATAAAATAGGTCTTAAAAAAAATTCCTGCCTCAAAGGGTGTTTGTGAGGATGCCATGAAGTGACTCATCTAAACGAGGCTTAAAACAGAGTTCATGTTGAATGCCTGTTAGCTACTGTTAGGTGCTCTGTATGCTGCAGTTTGGGGCTCAGGAAATGTGATTATTCTCTATGCCCATAGCTCCTACTGCTGACCTTATTTTATCGACCTGCTTTCTCCTTGTTCTTGTTGTTCTTCACTTTTAGCATGAGCAGTTATTATGCCATATGGTTTAACCAAGCAAGTGGGCAACTAAAAGTGAATGTTGAAAGCTAGTCCTTATTTCCTGAGGGAAGACCATTTTGAATTAGAGCCAAATTAAGCCTCAGTCATGACTCTATATGGTTTTTGTGTTTTAAAGCATTTTTAGACTTTTAATACTTTTTGTCGCAAGCCTTCAATCCTTGAGGAAGGAGCAAGTAAATCTAGCTTACCTACAGATGCTAGAAATCCCTGGTCATTAGAAAATAATAAGAAACCAAGAAAAGAAAAGGAGAAACCAGCAACATTGTATAAAACTCCAAATTAGAACCCCGTCTCTGAAGGTCTTTATGCTTCCATTAGTGATTGAGAGATTTTCCCCCTTCTTTCTGTGTATACATCTAGGCTGTAGAAATGAAATAGGTTTTCTGTAATAACTCCTGGTGAACATGTCATCTGAACTATTTAGCTCTAAAGATGATGAAAGATTATGGGTGACGGTGCAAAGAAATAAGGTCAAGGAGGCCTTTGGTTGAGCTTTTGTTTCTCAGAGCTCTACAAACAGTCCTTATTAGGAGCGATTCCTCCCTTACCCCACCCCAGTTGATGAGTAATGACTCAGCCGCATCTCTTAAATACTCCAGGCTGCCAACTGCATTGAAATCATCAAGTCTTGAACCCAGTCATGGCAAAAATACAACTGACTGGCACACGCGGTGTAAAAACCCTATTTAGATGAGTTCACTGAACCAAGAAATCCATATGGCTCCAAGTTGCTGGAGAGTCACTTCTGTTTTCCTGGATTAAGTTAAATGTCTTTAACCATATGTTGTTCTTTTCCAGTGGCAGCCAAACCTCAGACACACTAATGGAGAACACAGATTTTTTTTTTAATGCTACCTGGGGTAGGCCCTGTGCCAGGCATGTATTTGGTCCTCCCAGGAACCCTCAGGGTGGGCCTGGTGATTCTCATTCATGGCTGGGCAAACTGAGGCTCAGAGGATTTGAGTAACTCAAATCGATACAGCTGTTAAAAAGAACTCCTTTAGGATTCCCTTCCTTCCGTATTTCCTGCATCTAACTCTTCATCAAGGACTGACAGCCCCACCATATAGTTTACACCTGGTCACTTCCTCCTCTTATCTCACTGCCTGCCCCCTAGTCCATGTCCCATCACCTGCCTGTCACCTGTGCTACCAGTGCCTGTAACGGCAGGTAGGTCTCTGTGCTACCATGCTATAGGAGGTGGGGTCAAGAGATTCACGAAACATGGGGGTTATTGCAGAGGGGAGAGTACTAGTGCACAGAACGTGATTGTGTGACTTATTATTAGTATGTGTGCCAAATGTCAGCCTACTTGCGCCTGTGCTCTTTCAGATACTGCCCAAGAAGCACATCAAGTGTGAAGAAAATCCCAAGTATGGATAAAATTGAATTTCACTCCATCATTAAGTTTCTCAGAAAACAAGGGAAAGCTCCTCAAATAATTTTGGAAGAGATGTTGGCGGTTTACAGATACTGTTGCCCTGGGAAATCTGTGGTGTACAAGTGGCATAGCCTTTTCAAGCAAGACAGAAAGTTGACTGAAGACGACCTCCATCTGGGATGCTCTGTTGAGACAAATTCTTCAGACATTGTCAAAAAAGTTGAAAAATTGCAGTGGAAAATACCAGATTGAAGAAAAAGCAGCTGCAGAAATGGTTGGAGTATCACCTACAATCATTTTGAATATTCTCCATCCGCATCTAAGGATGTCAAAAGTCAGTGCAAGATGGGTAACAAGAGGGCTCACGCTGCTTCAAACACAACAGTGCATTTCAAGTGTTCAGGACAATTTCTGGACCTGTGCAGAGACAACAAAGATGAAGTTTTAAAGCAGATTGTCACTGGAGATGAAACCTGCATTCATCATTATGAGCCTGAATCATCGCAGGAGTCCATGCAGTGACATGAAAAGGGCACGCCGCCCCCTAAGAAGTTCAAGGTGTTGCAATCAGCTGGAAAAATCATGGCTACTGTTGTTTGGGATTTGGAGGGTATCCTGCTGATCGATGACAAGGATAAGGGTGTCACAATAATTGGAGAGCACTATTCCAGTCTGCTGAAGCAGTTAAAAGAAACTGTGAAGGAGCAAAGAAGAGAAAAAATGGACCAAAGGGCTGCTATTTTTGCAAGACAACGTGCCCGTGCACAAAGAACAATGTTGTGTTGGCTACTCTTCCCAACTGTGGCTTCCAAACATTAAACCACCTTCTCTATAGTCCAGACCTGGCTCCATCTGATTATTAGTGTATGTGTATGTGTGTGTGTATAATATATATATATATATAAATATATATATATATATATATATGTAATCTTCAAGGGAAGAAACTTACAGACAACAAAGAGGTTAAAGCTGCAATTTGAGGACAAAAGCAAACCATTGTTTTTGAGAGTATAAATAAACTTATTGAAAGATCTGAAAAAAGTGTATTAATGTCAAGGGTGAATATACTGAAAAGGAAAAGTAATAGTTTTCTTTTTACCCTTCTTCCCCTTCATTCCACGAATTTCTTGACCACCCCTCACAGCCCCTTAGAATCCATTCTTCATGTATCCGTCCAAGTGTTCATTTTAAAAGGTAAATTGGGTTAGGTCCTTCCATTACGGCCCTCCTCCGTAGGTTTCCCATCTGTCTGGATTAAAGTCTGATCTCCTCATCGCCTCTCTGTCTCTCTGACTTTACCCCAGCTGAGTCCTCCCTTCCTCATTACACTCAGCCTCCATCATATTTCATCAACCTTAAGCCCGCCAAGTTCCTTCCTGCTTCAGTGACTTCACATTGACGCCCAATATTCTCTCTGCCTCCAGATGTTGGACAAGGCTTCCCAGTCCTGGTCTCAGGTCACATGTCACTTCCCCAACAGGCCCTCCATGGCAGTCCCAGCCAGAGAAGTCTGGCCTCTTCACCCCTAGTCTCTCTTTCACATCATCTACTTTGTTACAGACCATATCAATGCACGGAATGGATTTGTTTACACTGTGTTGTCTACCTTTATGTCATTGCTATAGGAGTTAGACTAGAACTTCCATCAGGACAGAAATTACAGCTGTGTGTTCCTCACACATAGAACCATGCCTGGCACTGAGTACGAGTTCACCAGTCATTTGATGAATAAATCAATGATTCCTTTCCTGGGTTTGGAAAACATGGCCCTTCTATGTGCCATCAGCTCTTCAAATCCTTCATTCCTACCTGATTTTCCTTCAGTTTGTATGGGTTTAGGAGGATGACCAAGCTTGCCATGAAACAAGGTGTCTCCATGCCCAGTGATATTATTCTTTCCAGAATTTGCTCAAAACCCTGCCTCAGAGGATGTTTCTGGATGCCTGGGCTTGGATGCAGGGTGAGCAACCATGCTGGTATGTCTAAGACTAGGAGGTTTCCTGGGATGTGGGACTTCCTGTGTTAAAACTGGGATAATCCTAGGCAAACCTGCAAGGTTGGCCACCCCAATGAGAGGGGACAAGCTGACCTGACAATGCCACCTTTAACCATTGCTTTGTCTTTCTTCCTTACCTTGACCCCTTCATCTAGGGTAGTAGACATGTGATGGTTTCAAGCTCTTGGCTTAATTACTGGCCTTAGGCAAACCATCTAAGAAGCCTCAGTTTGGCCATGTGTAAGAGTGGGGTAGTAACTATCTTTGCAGGGTGGGTGTGAGGCCAAAAGAAGTAATACCTGTGCAGAGGCCCCTGGCAGCTCAGCACTGGGTACAGAAAAACAGGCCCTCAATGAATATTACTCCTTCCCATCCTTCCGCCTTTTTGTGTAACTCTGAAGTTTCCTAAGCAGCAAATGATGACTGTTCTATTTTAAACTCCCTGATATTTCTGGGAACCAAGGATCCTTGTAAGTCATTTGACTACACACACAGCCATGGAAGTTCTTATTGGCGAATCAAGGAGAATGCCTTTAACTTTCCATCATAGCCTCCTTTTAAAAATAGCCTACAGATTTGACTTATTTTCAGGGGAACAGTAGGAAGTCGCTGAGGGGTTTGTGAAACTCCTCTGGAGATGGTTGATAAAGAGGCAGATAATGAATTTGCCTGGTAGGGGGAGGGTTTAGATTTTCCTCGAGGCAAATGCTCACATTAGAGAGAATCTTCAAGATGGCATACCTCTCCGGGGCCTCTGCCTGTAACTCCAACCCCATCATGACTCGTGTTTCCCTCACTCTGCCTTCCAGGCATGCTTCGAAATGTCCATGCTCGCTCCTGCCACAGGGACTTTGCACATACTGCTCCCTCTGCCTGATTCACTACTCTCTCTTGTCTAACCTGAGTTAGCTTTTACTTGTCCTTCAAATTCCCACTCAAATAGCTCTTCCTTAGGGAAACTTTCCTTGATGTCCCCAAATCAGATCCTTTTATCCACATCAAGCCTGTCCAACCCACAGACCATGGGTCCCATGCGGCCTAGGGTGGCTTTGAATGAGGCCCAATGCAAATTTATAAACATTATTAAAACATTATGAGATTATTCTGCAATTTTATTTTTAGCTCATTAGCTATCACTAGTGGACTTTATGCATGGCCCAAACAATTCTTCTTCCAGTGTGGCCCAGGGAAGCCAAAAGTTGGCCACCCCTGTCCTCCACTCTCAGAGTCTCAGCGATCACAGATGGAAATTTACATTTGTACAGATGCTTCTGGGCTGATGATGGAGCTGCAACCCAATTAACCCACCGCAAGTTGAAAATATTGTAAATTGAAATGAATTTAATACACCTCACCTACCGAACATCGTAGCTTAGCCTACCTTACCTTAAACGTGCTCAGAACATACATTAGCCTACAGTTGGGCATTTATGTTTTTGAGTTTTATCTCAAGAGCAATTGCCTTCCTCTTCTTCTCACCAGAAGCAAGACACACAGATGGGCGTTTTGTAGACATGATGGAATGTGAAACACAAAACACTCTGGCAATACAGGGCACTGTAGGGTATTGGTTATTTGCCCTCATAATGGGGGTGAGGGGCAGTGACTGGGAGCTATATCTCAATGCCGCTATCCTGCCTCCCGGGAGAATATCATACCACGTAGCACAAGCCCAGATCAAAATTCAAAGCGTGGTTTCTACTAAATGCGTATGGCTTTCACACCATCGTAAAGTCAGACCTCTGAAAATGAGGGACCGTCTGTATATATCACTGTTAACGTAATAGTCCTCCCAACTTTGCCATCCTCCTCCGCATCATAGCTTACATTTTTAGAATTCCTTCCCTGTGCCAGGAACTAGTCTAGGCCTTGCACTCATGTGAATTTATATAATCCATGTACCTACCTCAGGAGGAAGGCATGATATCTATGCCCATTTTATGGATGAGGAAACTGAGTCCCCGAGGAGGTAAGGGGTTTCCTGAGATCGTGCTGGAAGTAAAGAGAACTGGGGTTAGACTCCAGTGTCCTGTGGTAGCGTCTGTGCTGGTCACTACTATGCTATTGTTTCCTTAGAGCTCCGTGGGAGGAGGGACCACGTTGATTCTGGCTTCCTACTGTGGACCCACTGCTAGCATCGCTCCTAACACACACTAGGCCCCACGCAAACACTTGGAGGATGAGTGAATGCTTCTCCCTCTTTTCTAATTCTGTGTCCTGGGGCCTCTATTTTCATAGTCTTGGGGCTGATCACAGGAAGGTCTCTTGACTGTCATGAGAACTGTAGTAAGACTTGGTTGAACCCACTGAAGAATGAGTCAGCATTCCACTCTGAGTTATAAGAACTGAGTGTAATTCTAAATTCACCTCTGTGCCCACCCACCTTGCTTCCTTTACAGTACCCTGGAGGCTGTGTGGCACCCAGCACGACACTAACATTCATTCTTGGACCACACAGAAGTCGCCAGAATAACTGAGGGTACAACAGCATAGTCGATGTCCTGTCTGTTCTTCATTACTCAACCAAGGTGTGTTTTAGGAAAACCTTCTTTGGGGCTCAGCTGAGAGTCCCTGAACACCTCACTGTCCTTGGTAATAGCACATGAGCCCTGGCTAAGTGGAGGCCGCAAGAGTTGCCATCTAGACCCGCAGACTCTTGCCAATGCCATCACACAGGGTTTTCATGATGCCTGGGACATAGGTGTGCTTTCTGGGGGGAAGATCTGTCTCCCTCAGTAGACCGTGAGCTGGAGGAGAGCTAGGACTTGGCATGGCCTCCCCAGGGCACAGATGCTCAGGAAATATCAGCAGAATGGGTGTGTGAACAGGGAGCTCAAATGCTTACGTGGGCTGAATTCCGAATTCCTTATACCAGGGCAGCCAAAGAGCCGACAAAGATGTGTGCATTCCTCAGCGCTAAATGATCGGAAGTGTGCTGGCGGGTGTTCACTTTGATGGGAGAGGCCGTGGCAAGAGATGGAAAGAAGTGCATTTTTCAAGGTGGAGGCAAACCAGGCTTTGTCTAAAGATGGGACAAATCACCTAATAGGAGCTTTCAGGAAATGAAAAGCAGGGAAATAAAAGCCCACCCTCTAAATCCACTTATCCTAGTCATTGTGGGATAGGTGTTGGCACATCCGTGTTGGAATCACCTATTCATCCAGGTCAAGC
>PVKE010008929.1:0-46281 GCA_004027555.1 Craseonycteris thonglongyai | reverse complement strand
GGGAGTGGGCACTAGATATAAGGTGATGGAAGGGGAACTGATACTGAGTGATGGGCACATAATACGATGCATGAATGATGTGAGGTGGACTTGTACATCTGTAAACCGTCTAATTGTTACCAACCAATGTAACCTCATCAAATTTAACAATAAATTAAAAATAAATAAATAAATAAAAAATATATATATTTTTTAATATTTATTTATTTACTTATTTATTTTGACAGAGAGAGAGAGAGATCCAGAGAGAGAACTGAACCGGGGGAGCTCCCAGTTCAGCATATGGTTCCGCACGGGCCGGGGCCAGGATTCGATCCTTGGTCCCTGGCGCTGCAAAGTGAGCACTTAACCCACTGAGCCATCCCGGCTTCCCCGCATATATGTCTTTAAAGCACCTAGTTTTTTTTTTTCTTCCTTTTCTCTTTTTTAATTTTTAAATTTTTTTTAGATTTTTATTTTTATTGTTTTTGACAGAAAGAGATACAGAGATAGAGACAGAGAGAAGGGGGAGGGCCCAGAGCAGTCTCCATAGTTGCACATCATTGGTTTTTCCACATAGTTTCATTCCACAGGTGGGCGGGGCTGCACAGGGCAGGAACTGGGCTGGGGTCTCACCCCAGTGAGAACCGAACTGGGGGCACTCCCCAGTTCAGCATATGGGTCCACACGGGGCCGGGGCTGGGATTCGATCCTCGGTCCCCAGGGCTGCAAAGTGAGTGCTTAACCCACTGAGCCATCCCGGCTTCCCCACAATTGGATAAGTTTTGACTATTGTATACACCCATGCAACCACTACTTAAAATGATATATAACATTTGTAAACCCCAGAAGGATTCCTTATGCCCCCTTTCCAGTCAATTCTCACTTCTTGCCCTCCCAGAGGCAACCACGTGACAGCTTCCTTTGTGACTAAATCTATCTCAGATGTTTTTGTTTGTTTGTTTGTTTGTTTTGACAGAGAGAGATACAGAGACACAGAGAGAACTGAACTGGGAGGACTCCCCAGTTCAGCATATGGGTCCATACAGGCCAGGGCTGGGACTCAATCCTTGGTCCCCAGAGCTGCAAAGTGAGCACTTAACCCACCGAGCCATCCTGGCTTCTCCATCTATCTCATATGTCATTTGCTATCGCAGAGAGAGCTCTATCTCATTCTTTTCAGTAGTTGCATGATATGGATGTAGCAAAGTTACTTATTGATAGACATGAAGGATGTTACCATTAAAAAAATTACAAACAATATAAATTTGACAGATTAAATGCCAAGTGACAGCAAGGGAGTGTCTCAGCAGGACGCCCCCAGGTCTTCTGCCTCAGCCTGTGCCTCTCTCTGACCTTATCCTTCCTTGGGTCGTGTTTAGCAACCTTTGCTCCATCCAGTTAAAGTCCAAGTTCCTCTATATCTATGGAAGATAATACTCTTATTAAAAAATCGTAAGAAGAAGAAAAAGTAGACACTGTTAATCTTACAACAAGTCCAGTCTTTCTAAAATCTTGCACCAGCAACTACCCCTCTTTCTTCAAAGGTACTCTCTGGACCTTGGTTTGTGCATCTGTGTATTATGGGTGAGACAGCCACTAGGATCTTTCTTCTTTGCTCTGATGCTCAAGGGAACTGAGTGAATAAATATAGTAAATGTGATTATGGGCATAAATCTAAAGATATTTCTTTTTAAATTTTTTTTTTATTTAGTTTATTGTTTTCGACAGAGAGAGAGACAGAGAAGAGAGAAGGTGGAAGGCCCAGAGCAGTCTCCATAGTTGTACATCATCAGTTTCCGACATGGTTTCCTTCCACACAGGTGGGCAGGAGCCACACAGGATGGGAATAAGGCATGGGGCCTCCCGCCTGGGAGGCATGCCCCCTTGAGCCAGGGGCTGAACCGAGAGCCTCCCACATGGGAAGCTCACCCTGGTGGGAACCAAACTGGGGGCCTCCCCAGTTCAGCATATGGGTCCTCATGGGCTGGGGCTGGAACTGGGACTTGATCCTCAGATCCTGGGGCTGCAAAGTGAGTTAAGCCATCCTGGCTTCCTCTAAAAATATATATTTTTTATTGTTATTATTTTTTTGTTGTTGTTAAATTTATTGGGGTGACATTGATATCAATTACATTGTTTCCAGGTATATAATTCTACATTACATTGTCTATACATCGCATTATGTGCTCACCACCCAGAATCAGCTCACTTTCTATCACCATATGTTTAATTCCCCGTCCCTATTCCACCCCCCCATCTCTCCCCCTACTGCCCCCCTCAGGTAATCACTAAACTATTGACTGTGTCCATGGGTCTTTGTTTCTTTGTTCCTTTCAGTTTTATATTCCACCTGTAAGTGAGGTTATATGTATCTTGATTCTTTCATTCTGACTTATTTCACTTAATAAGATATTTTCAAGGTCCATCCATGTTGTCACAAATTGCTGTATTTCATCTTTTCTTATTGCTGAGTAGTATTCCATTGTATAAATATAACACAACTTCTTTACCCAGTCATCTATCAGAGGACACTTTGGTTGATTCCATAAAAATATTTCTTAAAATAACCAACAAAAAGGAACTGAGTTAGAGGTATTGCAGATGAATAAAGCCTTTTGAAAAAGCTACTTTGATACTGAATAAAGCATATAGTACAGACAAATTGCTAATATCATATCCTACTTCAGTAAGCACATTACAGATCACTATACGAAAAGTGAGCAAATATGTGATTCTGGTAGGAGTTGAAACAAATATTGAGATTAAGTATATCAAAATAATGCCAATCTTGGTAGCTAGAGTAGTTTTATGCATGAAACTTGGTTTTCATCAGAACATTTGTCATCTGACAATAGGCAATCATGATAAGCTTAGTCAATAGACCCCAAACCAGGTTCCTCTACAAATAGGTAAAGCTAAAACTAGCAACATAGACCAGAGGAAAGTGAGCCATTTCCAAGGAGAAGAGAACTACTCTCATCTACTCCTCTGCTTACTAGCATCTCTCTGCACCCCAATAATATACTGGAGAACATTTTGCCCAGTTAAATAACTATTATTATGACTATACCTCCCCCCAGAAAAGAGGTAAAATATACTTTAAAGACTCACTCACACTTTATGTATACACAATTATAAACTGTGTCAAGGACCTCTGAGGACTCGCTGTGAAAATCTAGGATAGTCACCCCTGAGTCCCGTAAGATTTACTGCTGCCTAGCCTGTCTCAGCTGAACCACTGCAATGCATTCTATTTAACCTCTATAGCTGGATTGGTGACCTGTGTGTTACCTAGGAGAACAGGCATTACTTCATGTTGCATTTTCAGCGGTTAAGTTTCATGTCACCACCTCTGTGTGTGTTCCCTCTCTACTCAAATCTCTGAAATTAGAGCTCCATTAAGAAACTCATCATTAACATTTAAACTCTTTGTTAGCCTTGAAGATTTTTGCATGTTTTCTCACCCAGAGCAAACAGTGGGGTTTTTCCTTTTTGCTTAGCTTGAGATTGCAGGGGGAAAACAAAAAGCTCAGTTTTTACTAAAGATACTTTCAGAGTGAAGCAACTTCAATGCCAAGTACTTCTGAGAAGTAAGATGTAGATTGTTCCTCTTTAGTGGTTTGTGGGATTATTTAAATTTTTTTTCAATTGGGTAGGCATGAAGGAAACATTAGGGTTTATCTATTTTCTCCCAGTCTCTAACTTTGATGAGTTTTTACAGATGACCAAGTGTTAAGGCATCCCTGAGAAGATAGTGCCCTGTCAGGGGGCCTAGGAGAGTACAAAACCATTATGGATAAGCATGTTAGCCAATCAGAGAAGGGACCACTTAATAATCAAAGCTTACAACGATTGCAGGTAGAGTGTCTGGGAAACAGACTAAGAGAGAGATGTGCACACCAGGATGATTAGAGATGCCTTCAGAATTTACACGTGCTAGGAGGGAAGGCAGCGGATTTGGGAGACATTAGCCCGGATGGCCAGTGTAACACAGGCCTCAGCTGATCCTACAACAGGAAGTTCTTGAGCTGGGATAAGCCTTTCCATGGGCAGGGCATGACCTTGGGTGAGGCAGGACTCTTCAGCCTCGGGGAATCTCCAGAGAGAAATTTCCCTTGCCCTAAATCCATTCTACCCAACGCCCTTCTGATTACATTTACATTTGCTCTGTATTTGTCTGATAGGAAAAGAGTGTCCCACAGGTACACAGGAAAAGTCTGGAATAACTGAGTTTTATTTTTATAGTACTTGTTTTTACCTCTATATCATTCCAAAAGAGGATTTGAGGTGGCAACGGAGAGAAAAAGAATTTTTAATTCTTACATTGGCTACCATTTATTGAGTACTATAACAAGGCTGTGTACTAGGCTAGTAATTTTTCCTAGATTATTTTATAAATCCTCAGAACAATCCTGTGAGATAGGTACTATTACCTTATAGATAAGGACACAGATCCAAGGAGGTAAAACATCTTGCCTTAGGTCACACAGTTGGTAAATGGCAATGCAGAAGGTTAGACTGACTACAAGTCTGTTGTTTTAATTGTTTGGTCCTATTGAAGATGATGATAGAAACAAAAAATAAAACCAGGTGGGTAGGGCCCCTACCACAGAAATGCACACTGTAAAGTCCTGCGCAGCTGCTGAAATGGGGCTCCAGAACTGATTCTGACTTCCAGGACTACAGCAGAAAAAGAAACACGATCAAAACAACATTGACAGAAGCACCTCTGCAGTGAAAGCAAACCTGCTATGACAGCAGTTAGAATTCTGGTGACTTTTGTGGGAAGGGTATGACTGAGAGGGCAAGAGGGAGGCTCCTGAGCCCTAGTAACGTTCTACAGTGTGAACCAGGAGGTGATGTATACAGTTGTAAACATGTACTAACATTTCAAAAGCCTTCCCACTTAAGGTAAGGCTTGTGCGCTTTCGTATGTGTGTGTTATATGTTTTTACTGCAGTAAAATGGTTATCAAAATTGTGTCAGAAATGAAGCAACCCAGTTGCTCAGGAGAAGGACAGCCTTTTCTGATACTGAAGCCCTAGCAAAATTCTCCAGAGCCTCATAAGAAGGGTTTTGTGTGATGTGATGACCATCTTCCTTAAAGCTCCTCTAGTGAGCTCACTATTGAGTTTCATGTGACTTTTCATTACTGTCTCTCAATGAAGGCAGATGGCATAATGTTAAAGAAGAATTTTGTGAGGGCTTCAGATGTCAACAGTGTAAGCCCAAGACAGAGCTTTGTGTTCTGGCATTATCGTTGAACTGGCACTCTGTATTAGTGAGGGCTCCTGGTGGCAATGCTTTCTCAGCTCTCTCCAGCGCTGTTCTCTGCAGGGGGCTGCGCTGGGTCTCTGGCTCCAAACTACTTCGATACACTGAAGGCACAGGAAATTCAGTGGTTGGGAACCTGGGTTCACTTGTCCTGCCCAAGGTTGCAGAGACTGCAGTCCCTTCTGGTCCCTCACTTGAAATGGCCCGTCTCTTATCTCCATTGCACAGCTCCAGGGAGCACCACCCACAACTGTGACCGTTGTGTAATGCAGTGACCCTGTTAACAATGGCTTTTTTTCCCCTTTCTCTCTCTCCCGAGAAGGAGAAGGCTTACTGCTGAGGAAGGAAGGAAAGACAGTCCTTACGACAGGTTGGTGGTTGGGCCCTGGGGGAGTCACGAAGCCCAAAGAAGGTTGTAACCTGAGTGGCTGGCAGACAGAGACTCTCAGGACCCCCTAACCTACTCTTCTGCATCAGTCTGAAATGTGATTATTAGCCAACAGCAGCCAGCCCTCAGGCTGCCGGTTTTGTCATGGCACAGGTCAACAGGGGCTTCGGAGTCAACTGACCTGGATTCAAAGTCTGGCTCTATCCCTTACGCGTTGAGCAAGTTCCTAATCACTCTAAGTTTTCAAAGCTCTAAAACGGGCATGATGATTACATTATTGCCCACTTCCTTGCTTTATGAGAATGGACTAATAGATATACACACAATGTATGGCACATTGTACGTGCTCAATATGAGTTAGCTATCTACACAAATCTATTATCTGTATCATGTTCAGCATAAAAGAAAGATATGTATCCGATTATGTAATAGAAGTACATATAATATAGCAGTAACGACAAAGCTAGTGTTAGTGTTTAAACAAATAATCTTTTTTATGTTAAAAAAATGTTGTGGAAGGGGAAGCTGGGATGGCTCAGTGGGTTAACTGCTCGCTTTACAGCCCTGGAGACCAAGGATTAAATCCCAGCTCCCGCCCATGCGGACCCACATGCTGAACTGGGGTGTGCCCCCAGTTCAGTTCTTGCCGGGACCTATGTGGGAGGCCCCTGGCCCAGTTCCTGCCCTGCACAGCCCCGCGCCCACCTGTGGAGTGAAACTATATGGAAAACTAATGCTGTCAACTATGGAGACTGCTCTGGGCCCTCCCACTTCTCTCTGTCTCTCTCTGTCTCTCACTCTCTGTCAAAAACAATAAAAATAAATCTTAAAAAAAAAGTGTTGGGGAAGCCAGGATGGCTCAGTGGGTTAAGCACTCACTTTGCAGCGCTGGGGACCAGGGATCGAATCCCAGCCCCAGCCCGTGCGGACCCATATGCTAAACTAGGAGCTCTCCCAGTTCAGTTCTCTCTCTGTCTCTGTGTATCTCTCTGTCTCTGTGTATCTCTCTCTCTCTCTCTCTGTCAAAAAAAGTGTTGTGGGAAAGGGGAAATAGGAAGGTGTTGGTCAGGGGTACAATATTTCAGTTATGCAAAGTGAATAAGTTCTAGCGAACTAATATACAACAAAAGATTATAGTTAATAATGTATTATATACTTGAATTTGCTAAGAGGTAGATCTTAAGTGTTCTCACAACAAAAAGAAAAGAAAGTGATAACTATGTAAGGTGATATAGATAATGTCAAGTAGTTTGATTGTGGTGAATATTTCACAATGCACATGTATATCAAGTTGTACACCTTATATACATTTAATTATATGTATATAGTTATATACATATAATTTTTAATTATCAGCTATATACTTCCACGAGGCTGAAAAAAAACCCAACAAAGACTTTAAAATTTATTTTTATTGGGGAAGCCGGGATGGCTCAGTGGGTTAAGCGCTCACTTTGCAGCCCCAGAGCCCAAGGATCGAATCCTGGCCCTGGCCCGTGTGGACCCATATGCTGAACTGGGGAGTGCCCCCAGCTCAGTTCTCTCTCTGTCTGTCTCTGTGTGTGTCTCTCTCTCTGTCAAAAATTAATAAAATAAATAAATAAAACTTTATCTTAAAAAAAAGGTACATATATATTAAAAAATTTTATTTTTATTGTTTTTGACAAAGAGAGAGATTGAGAGAATGAGAGAGCGAGAGAGCGAGAAAGAAAGAGGGAGAAGGGGGAGGGCCCAGAGCAGTCTTCATAGTTGTACATCATTAATTTTTCAATATAGTTTCACTCCACACGTGAGCAAGGGTCTGTGCAGGGCAGGGACCTGGCAGGGGTCGTCCCACATGGGACGCTCACCCTGGTAAGAACTGAACTGGGGGCACATCCCAGTTCAGCATATGGGTCCACACGAGCCTGGCCGGGATATGATCCTCAGACCTCGGGACTGCAAAATGAACCCTCAACCTGCTGAGCCATCCTGGCATCCCCTCAACAAAGATTTTTTAATGTTCCAAGTAATATGTATTCAGGAAGGAACATTTAATGAAAAATAAAAATGCTTTAAGAATTATTTGCTATTAACTTCTATTATTATCTTCTATTCCTTTTCTACAACTATGAGCATATGCGCATATATAATATGCATGTATAGTTTTGTAGAAATTTTCAATTATGCAGTACAGTATTACTAACTATAGTCATTATGTTGTACATTACATTCCCATGGCTAATGTTCCCATGACTGGAAGTTTATACCTTTTGACCCCTTACCCATGTCATCCATATACAGTAGACTCTCAGTTAACTAGCACCCATGTGTATTGGTAAATGCTGGATAAATGCAGTTTATGGTGGCTTGAGAGTTACTATTAAAAATAGGCCTAATTAATATAATACTATACCCCGTATCTTACCATACCATACCATACTCTGCATTGCCTTAATATTGAAATACAGTAATTAAAAGCAAATTAAGACAAATAAAGACAAACAATGTAACACAGTTTTATTATAAAAACAGCTTTATGGGGGAAGCTGGGATGGCTCAGTGGGTTAAGCGCTCACTTTGCAGCCCCGGGGACCGAGAATCGAATCCTGGCCCCGGCCCATGAGGAACCATATGCTGAACTGGGGAGTTCCCCCAGTTCAGCTCTCTCTCTGTCTCTGTATCTCTCTCTCTCTCTCTCTCTCTCTCTCTCTCTCTCTGTCAATAAATAAATAAATAAATAAATAAATAAATAAATAAAACTTAAAAAAAAAACAGCTTTATGAATGCAGTGTGCAATTTTAGTTAAATGGCAGTCAATAAACTTTTCATTTTAATGACTTCTTCACTAACATAATTTTGTAAACTTCAAGTAACTTAGAAAAAGCACACACATCCACATCTACAACTGTTCCAGTAGGGGTAGAGAGTTTACCCGGTAGACAATGCATCAGGATTATCAAGGTCTGATGATGCAGCTAGGACAGGATCAGGAGACGTGGATGTGGATGGTTTTGGATCTACATCAGTAGACAATGCTGTACTGCAATCTTGCGTGCAGCTTTCCTGAAAAATTAATGAATATCAGCTTGCTCTGAGGCCCAACGCCTCACACAAAGTCAGGTTTTGCATGATGTGCAGCTGTGCACCAAGTTTGAACTTACATTTCTGCTAAAAATTGATTTTATTTTAATTTTTATTTAAAGTATTATTTCTTCAATTTTTTTTTTTCCAGCTGCTTGGGAATGCCTGTTACTTGAGTTCTGGTTAACGGAGAGTCTACTGTATATGTTTTAAAACAAAGTTTTACTTTAAAATATTTTTTGATTTACAGAAAAATTGCAAGGATAATACAGAGAGTTCCCATATAACTCATACCCAGTTTTTCCTACTGTTATCTTATATTACTATGGTACATTTATCACAACTAATGAACCAATATTGATATATTATTCTTTTTAAGATTTATTTTATGTTTTTGACAGACAGACAGAGACAGAGAGAGACAGAGAGAAAGGGGAGGGTCCATAACAGTTTCCATAGTTGTACATCACCAGTTTTCGACATAGTTTTTCATTCCACACAGGTGGGCAGGGGGCCTCTCAGGGCAGGAACCAGGCAGGGGCCTCCCGCTTGGAAAGTTTGCTTCAGTGAGAACTGAACTGGGGGCCACATCCCAATTCAGCATATGGGTCCGCATGGGCCAGGGCCGGGATTCGATTCTTGGACCCCAGGGCCGCAAAGCAAGCATTTAACCTGCTGAGACATCTTGGCATCCCTTGATACATTATTCTTAACGGAAGTCCATACTAAATTTAGATCTTTTTTGTTTATTTTTACTGAATATTTCATTTCTGTCCTAGGATTCCACTCAGGATACCCCATTACTTGCAGTCCTTATGTCTCCTCAGGCTCCTCTAGAATGTAAGAGTATCTCAGATTTTTCTTGTTTAGGGGGAACTTGACAGTTTGAGGAGTAGTATTCAGGTATTTTATAGAATATCCTTCAATTGAGATTTGTCTGATGTTTTTCTCATGATTATATTAGAGTTGTGGGTTTAGGGAAGAAACCAAAGAAATAAAGTGATGGGGATGCCGGGATAGCTCAGCAGGTTGAGCACTCACCTTGTAGCCCTGTGGTCCAAGGTTCAAATCCTGGCCCTGGCCAGTGCAGACCCACATGCTGAACTGGGGTGAACTTCCCATGGGGGAGGCCCCCAGTTCGGCTCCCACCCTGCACAGCCCACGCCCACCTGTGTGGAGTGAAACTATGTCAAAAACTGATGTACAGCCATGGAGGCTTCTCTGGACCCTCCCCCTTTTCTCTCTCTCTCTGTTTCTCTCTCTCTGTCAAAACCAATAAAATATATCTATAAATATATATATATATATATATATATATATATATATATATATATATATATATATATATAAAGAAATACAGTGATATTTCCATTATAGTCATCAAGGGTACTATCAATATGACTTATCACTACTGATGTTGACTTTGATCATGAGTACTACTTGTAAAATTTATTTTTTTCTACCCTTTTTAAACTTTATTATTTGGAAGGAAGTCACTATGCACAGCTCATACTCTAGGAGTATGGAGATATATTCCATCTCCTTAATGGAATAATACCTACATACCCTATATTATTTAGAATTCTTCTGTACATGAGATTATTCTTCCCACCTATTCATTTAGTTTATCATTTATTTATATCAGTTGGATCTACTGAATATTAATTTTATACTTTTTGTCATAATCTAGTATTATTCTATTTACTTTGTTGCTTGGCTACTGGGAGCTCCTTCATTCAGTTCTTATTCATATGTCTATGTACCATAGATATATGTACCATAGACATATCGCATCGTTTTGTTCTTGGAGCACTTCCTTACCTCCTGGTACTAGCAGATACTCCAGACTCATCTTGTATATTCCTTGCCCCAGCCATTTCTCCAAAGAGCCTGGTTTATTTTTATTGAGGAATGGTATTAGAAACAAAGAGCTGGGTACTAGGTGTGCTCACTGTACTTGGATGTTGTCACTCCTAGTAACTCTAGGTGAATAGAATTAGAAAATATACATGTGTATACTAGTAGTTTTTTAGTGGATCCATTAAAATTTTCTATATGCAAAATTATGTTATTTGCAAATTTACTTCTTTCTTTCCATTCTGGATACTTTTTATTTATTTATTTATTTTACCTTACATTCCTGGGATAAATCTTGCTTGGTCATGATGTATAATTCTTTTTAAATTTTGCTGATTTCAGTATGCTAATATATTGTTGAGAGTTTTTGTATCTAAATTTCTAAAAGATATTGTTCTATTTTTCTCTTGTAAAGTCTTTGGTTTTGGGTATCAGGATAATACTAACCATATACACATAGAATTAGTTGGAAAGTGTTCCTTCCACTTTTATTTTTTGAAAAAATTTCTGAAGAATTCTTATTTTCATTTAGATATTTGTTATATTCTACTGTGAAGCTATCTGGGTGCAGGCTTTTTTTTTTTTAAGAAATTTTATATTTTCATTTATTTATTTATTTATTTTTGACAGAGAGAGAGAGAGAGAGAGAGAGAGAGAGAGAGAGAGAGAGAGAAATACAGAGACAGAGAGAACTGAACTGGGGGAGCTCCCAGCTCTGCATATGGTTCCGCACAGGCTGGGGCCGGGATTCGATCCCCGGTCCCCGGAGCTGCAAAGCGAGCACCCAACCAGCTGAGCCATCCCGGCTTCCCCAAGGGTGCAGGCTTTTATTTGTGGCAAAGTAATTAAAAATTACTACCGGTAACTCAGTCTCTTTACTTGTTATATGCCTGTTTAGATTTTCTATTTCTTCTTGAGTCAGTTTCAGTAGTTTGTGTCTTCCTAATAATTTATCCATTTTATCTAAGTTACCTGATTTGTTGTTATCCAGTTGTTCATAGTATTACTTTATAATTCTTTTATTTTTGTAAGTGATGTTCTGGTTGTGATGTTCTTTCTTTCATTCCTAATTTTCATATTTTGAGTGATTTTTTTCTCTTTTTATAATTTGGTCTGTTTAACTAAAATTTTGTCAATTTTGTTTATCTTTTCAAAGGGCTGAATTTGGTTTTGTTGACTTTCTGTATTGTTTTTATATGTGTACACTAATTTGTGTATATATACTACATACACATCCATAATTATTACTATATATATATATATATATATATATATATATATATATATATATATATTCAGCTGTGTCTATATTAATCCATTACCTATTTGCCCCAATAATACTCACCAGCAGCACTTGAAGCTATAGCGTCTACCCCAAGATAACCTTGCAGATTACAGTCCTAAAGTTACCCCCAAAGTTTGCCATGAAATATCTCACTTGTATTATTTTTGCTTTGCTCTAATATATCGATAATCTCTGGAAACAAATGATATTATTCTATTTATAGCATTCTGGTTTTTTGGGTGTTTTTTTTAAAGATTTATTTTATTGATTTTTGACAGAGAGAAACAGAGACAGAGAGAGACAGAGAGAAGGGGGAGGGCCCAGAGCAGTCTCCATAGTCGACATTAGTTTTCCATATAGTTTCACTCCACAGGCGGGCACAGGGCTGCGCAGGGCAGGAACTGGGCCGGGAGCCTCCCACACAGGTCCCGGCAAGAACTGAACTGGGGGCACACCCCAGTTCAGCATGTGGGCCCACGTGGGCCGGGGTCGGGATTCGATCCTCTGTCCTCGGGGCTTCAAAGCAAGCGCTTTACCCGCTGAGCCATCCCAGCTTTCCCTAGCATTCTGTTTTTTAGTAGTGGTATCTCCATTTACAAAATGTAGTAATTCTCTATCACTGAAAATGTCAAATCCTATAAAATGTAGCATTCTTATGTGTGAAAAAATTAAATACTGATTGATCATCATGTTAGACAAGTTCTATTTAGAAATAACTCCAAGAATCATTTTTATATTATATTTTCACATTGAAAAGCAGTCAGATTTGCTTTAGCCTCAAAGAGAATGTGTATGTAAAATTAAATGAACATGGCATTGAGCTGCACTCTCTTTTTTCTAAATGGAAAATGGGTTAAGCTAAATACAGGTTCACACTGATGTTTCCAACCCTAATCTAGTACTACATGATTTATCCTAGCTTTCCCTCTTGCTTACCTATAACTTCACAATCCAAAAATGAGGAGTCTGACTTCCACTATTTGCCATTTATTTACTTATTTGATCCATCCCATGGATAACAGTTTCAGAATTATTAACCCACACCCCTATGGGAAGCAACTTTATCAATTAGAGTACAGTGCTTATGTACAGTTCCTTTCATATTTAGTCTTATAGTGTCCATTCATTTTCAATGTAACTTGGGTCAACACTTCCCCCCTTCCCCCTTCAGTGATGTTATATCATACATTTTAATAAAACTCAGATTTTTTTTTAAGATTTTTTTTTTATTGTTTTTGACAGAGAGAGATACAGAGACAGAGACAGAGAGAAGGGAGAGGGCCCAGAACAGTCTCCCTAATTGCACATATTGGATTTTCCACATAGTTTGATTCCACAGGTGGGCGAGGGGCTGCACAGGGCAGGAAATGGGCCAGGGTCTCACCCTGGTGAGAACTGAACTGGGAGTACTCCCCAATTTAGCATATGGGTCCACACGGGCCGGGGCCAGGATTCAATCCTCGTTCCCCGAGGCTGCAAAGTGAGCGCTTAACCCACTGAGCCATCCTGGCTTCCCCTAGATTTTTTTTTGTCACAGTCTGTATTCTACTCTGGGATTCTCCTGACTTATTAATATAATTTTTAAATTTGCATATATTAACTTTGACTCTTTGTGCTGGAAAGTTTTATGTATCATACAGAATAGTTTTATTGCCCTAAAAGAGAGTTCACCTATTCAACCCTTCCCACTCCCAAATCCTTGGCAACCACTAAAGTATTTTTGTTCAGTGTAATTTTATCTTTTCTAGAACATCATATAAATGAAATTATATAATATGTAGCCTTTTAAGATTGGCTTCTTTCACTTAGCAATAAGCATTTCATCTAGCAATATTTTCCATGTTGTTGCATGAATTGGTAGCTCATTCCTTTTTATTGTTGAATAGTATTTCACTGTATGGATGTACCACAATTTGTTTCCAATAATTTTTTGAATTTACCATATTCACCTTTTGAAAACCATACAGGTAATAAATAAAGCTTCTCTGAATTTTCACATGTGGATTCCTGTGTGGACATAGATTTTTAAATCAGTTGAGTAAATGCCTAGGAGTATGATATATGATAAAGACAAGTTTAACTCGATAAAAAATTACCAACCTATCTTCCAGAATGGCTAAACCATTTTGCATTCCCACCAGCAATGAATGAGAATGCTTACACTATGATAGAGGAATTTTCAGCTAAAATGACCCAAGCTCTAAATTTATGGCCTCTGCTAATCTTGCTCTTTATTGCTCTGATAGATCTAAGGCCATGGGAAACCACAGGAAAGTAAGGGAGTGTCTTGGGAGAGAGTTATAAACCCATTGATTAATTATATCAGTATGTTGGCCAACCGTTAACCTTATAAATGCCAGATATTCAAGGACATCTCATTCTGCTAATAGTAAAGGACTATGTCACTCAGAGGAAAGCCTTTTTCCTTACTAAGCTGGTAATCTAAAAACCTCTCATGTGAATTGTCAAAGGATAGAATAGTTATTTTCTTATTAATTCAGTTAGGGGCAAATAAATATGGCATTAGGACAGCTGGTTTTAACAAGATCCAGAGGGACTGACAGTCATGAGGACAAGTGTAGGCAAAGGAGGTCAGGAAGCCATGGTCAGTGACAGGGAGAGACAAACGAATAAGAACCTATCTGGGAAAGAAGGAAAGGGCCCAGGCAAAGGTGGTCAATCACCATGGTAGAGAGCCCCATGGGTTTGAATGGGGGATGTTGAGAGGGAGAAGGGAGCAGAAAGTCAGGCTAGAAAATCAAAACAGGAGGGTAAATGTCATCTGGCCTGAGTAGGGGCTAGGATTAAGAGACTTGGAGAAAAGAAACCAAGGATGCAGTTAGTTTAGGAGTCATTCTGACCTGAGTTTTTGACAGCAGCATTAGCAACAGCTAACATGTTTTGAGCCTTTCTAAGGCGACCACACCATGCTAAACACTTTACATCAGGGATGTCCAACCTTTTGGCTTTTCCAGGCTACACTGAAAGAATTGTCCTGAGCCACACATAAAATACACTAACACTAATGAGAACTGAGGAGTTAAAAAAAGAAGGAAGGAAGGAAGGAAGGAAGGAAGGAAGGAAGGAAGGAAGGAAGGAAGGAAGGAAAGATAGATGAAAGAAAGAAAGAAAGAAAGAAAGAAAGAAAGAAAGAAAGAAAGAAGAGAAAAGAAAATGAGGGTCGCAAAAAAAATCTCATAATGTTTTAAGAAAGTTTATGAACTTGTGTTGGGATGCATTCAAAGCTGTCTTGGGCCACTTGTGGCCTTTGGGTCAGAGGCAGGTTGGACAAGCATGCTTTATATGCATTATCTCATTTAAACCTGTGCCATAAACATTATTATTCCAATTTTACAGATAAGAGATCCTTGAGACTTAGAGAGCTTCAGATACTTAGAGGTAAAGGCATTGCAGGCATAGCTCAGCGGTTGATTCCTGGTCCTGGCCCTAAAGGCCACTGGTTTGGTTCCCGTCCTGTGGGGCCCCACATCCAACTATGGAGACTGCTCTGAGCCCTCCCCACTTCTCTCTCTCTCTCTCTCTCTCTCTCTCTCTCTCTCTCTCTTTCTCTCTCTCTTTCTCTTTTCTTTCAAAACAACAAAGTAAATCTCTATTTCTAAGATCTTGGAGAATTTAAGTTGAGATTTCAACCTAGACTCCTTTAGATTTAAAGTTGCCTTCTTTGTGTCTATGAGCTCTTTTGAATACTTCCACTCCAGTTGTGTGTTATCAAAGTGCTCACAGCTTTCCCAAATTGTACCTTCAAGACTCCTCAGATCTTGTTTCTTCCAGGAAACCCCTCTATCTCCCTGATCACAGTCTTCCCTCCTCTGAACTTCCAGAAACCCTTGTCTAACAACTACCCAGCAAACACCTCTTGCCTTATGTTTCAGCTTTTACATTTATTATGCAACTCCTGAACTATTAACAACGCCCTTTTTATGTTGTTGGTTTTTTCCTAATCTTTTTTCTTTTTAAATAGACTTTTTAGAACAGCTTTAGATCTACAGAAATGTTGTGAATATAGTAGAGTTCCCATATATTCCACACACTCAGTTTCCTATATTATAACCTGTTATTATGCTATGTCTCCCTCTTGGCCATTTCTATAAATTTATACACATATTACATACTTTTAGAAACACAGTTTTGTTTTGTATTCTCAGCCTTCTTCTCAGAGCTTAGCTCGGTGCTCACAGAGAAACCATCACTTAACACAGGCCAAGTCATGTGGAGCCAAACCAAGGTGACATCCTCACTCTTCATCCAGAAGGACAGGATGTGTCAATATCCCCTTTTCCTCCTTGTAGAAACTTGAAACTCTCCCAGAATAAACTTGATTAAAAAAATAAAAAATAAAAATAAAATGGAGATGCTAGAATCAGTTAGACTTAGATGCTAGTCACCTGCAGTACACAGCTTTGTGACTCTCTGAGCAGAAGTTCTCCAATAAGTGAACAGGTTTCATCTAAGCCAAGGAACAAACTGCTGCCAAAGAAGTTCGATCCAGTAAATACTGAACCACCAGGTGGCTATGGGAAAAGTCCACAGGACTGTCAGGACTATCCCTTGAATCTGTAAAGCAGTGTCATAGAGCAGAGCAGACAGGAGGCAGGAAGGAGCACCAGCTTTGGGGAGGAGGCTGCTGGGTTCTCTGGGACTGAATGAACTTGAATGCGTCATCCAGGTAGAGGTGTCCAGCAGGCACCTTGGAATAAAGATCTGGAAGAGAGAGAGAAACAAATTGGTATTTGTACAGTGAACGGAAGGAATCCCATTGTAGAGATCCAGATGGGAGCGTGTGGGTACCTGACCTTTAACTTATCACATGCCTTCTCTCAGATAATTCATGACATTTGTACATTTCTTGCCTAGTTGGTTTTTACCAAAATTCTTGGAAATAGATAACGATGAAACACTTTTATGGACCCTCTGTGCTGGCCATTTGTCTGTTTTAAGTGATATCTAAATACGAAACAAGGATACTTATCTTAACATTTCAAAGTCTTTTGATGCCATAGAAGTGGAATGGCAGGCTTCTGGAAGACAGATAACTCACTAGAGAGAACCCAAGAGACGTCTTCTGAGGCAGCTCTTTATTGCCAGGGCTCAACATAGCACTTGGCATAGTAGAGCCACTGTAAACATTCAGCAAATACTCCAGCAACAAGGTGAGAAGAATGGAACTATGAACCCATAAAGGCTCATTCATTCACAGACTCAGTGTCCTTATTCTGTGCAAATGTGGACAATCAGAGGTAACCCTCAGACAGGGAGCAGGGACTTAACAGCTGGCCCCAAAGCAAGCTCAGGCTTAGAAACAAGACAAGGTAATGCTGTCTCTCTGGCAGAGGGATCTGATGCCGTGCAGACAAGCACCAGACAGGTGCCCCCTGCCATTCAAGCAGGAAGCTGGTTTAGGGCCTTTCATGGCCCAGCTCAGTGACTGTGCTAAGTGGCCAGAGAAAAATGGGTCAGAGCAAGGGCTGGCCTTCCAGGAGTTAATGACACGTATATCCAGACAGTCTGGAGCTGTGTCTGCAGGCTCAGGTCAGGGCTGGATAAGTCAATGAGGCTCAGTCTCCAGGGGAGGGCCTGAGTGGGCCAGGAACACCTCAGATCAGGGATACTCTGGGCAGAAAGGAGAGTCTTCAGAGCCCATTTCCATGCAAGGGCCAGTAATGCCACCTGCACTGCAAGCATCAACCCTCCACTGTCCCAAGTGTGAGAGTCCTTGCCCAGAATCCACCTCTCTCTTCAAACTCAGAGAGGCAGAGAAGAGGAACAGGCCAAGGCTGGTGACCCACTCAAGCCAACCTTTAACCAGACCCCAAAATTAAGCTTCCAAATGCACACCCTGTGATCTGTTTGCTTCATATCTTGTGAGAGTATGAGTGGGTGGGTGGGGGGGTAGTGATTTGATATTTGTTCCCTTTCGGTTTCTCATTAAGAAATTTTGTCTGCTTGTTTGTTGGTGGTGGGAGGTGGGTGGTGGTGGTTCATTGCTTTTGAAATTCCTACCCTTGCTCCTGCCCTGACCCCGTCTGCAGGAGGGGTTCCAGAGCAGAGTCTGCAGGGATTGGCTGTTCAGCTGATCTTCCTGAGTCCTTAGTGAAGTTCACAACAGGTCTAGGTTGTTTCTCTGCTTGAGTTTCAGAAACCTCATTTTATCAGTTAACCCAGGGTCATCAGGTAATCTACCCAGAGGCACAATACACTGATTCATAAGGCCTGATTATTAATTTACGTGGAGCAAGAGAACTGCTGTCTAGGCCAAATCTAGTGTCTTCTTGGAGGAAAAAACCTCAAGAATGAGGATGAGTGGGTTATTTGGCAATTGTGCATTATTTAGCAAAGGAACTGGATGGTCTTAAGGGCTGTTTTACTTATTCCATGATGGACCAGGAATTGCCCTTGTCTGCTGAAAAGCTTTGTAGAATAATAGGCCACTACAGCTGCACAAAAATAGCTGCCAGGCAGAAACCACTTTCATGCCAGCTGGCCACTGTGTGCTCTCTCTGTGGGGAGTGCTGAAGAAACAACTAGTAAAATTTCTCCTTCCTCTAAAATTGACTCATGTGTGCCCTGAAGACCAGTAGGCCAGGCAACACCAGAGAGGGATCTTGATAGAAATGTGGAGTCATAGGCCTGTAATGGGACCTTCTGAGTCAGAATCTATATTTTAATACACCCTCAGTGTACTCAGTGCACATTAAAATTTAAGAAGCCCTGGGCTAGAGTCTAGGCTCCATGTGGATCTGAAAATCCACTTCAGCTTGATTCATTCAACACCTGCAGGAAACCCTGCCTGTCCCTTGTAAAGTTAATGTAAGACTTGAATCTCCAGCCTGAAATTTGGGGGTAGGGAGATAGCACACTAGGCTCAACAAAACTGCCTCCTGTTCCCAAATTCACTTTTACTTTGGAGCTCTCTGCTGCCATTGGCTATCCTAAATCCTGCATTTGACAGAAGCCAATGGGTCTCTTCAAATGCTTCCTTGTCTGAATTCAGTCTCAGAAGCAGAAATCAATCTTATGATGTTTGGAGGTGGTTTATCATGATTCCGTTTTAGCTTAACTGCTTTCCAATTACCTGGTTGGAACCTGTGGACCTTTCTCTGATCACTTAAGTTAATTCCAAATCTCACTCTGGCACAGGTTACTTCTAGGAAGCTTTTCTAGGAATAGTTATCCCAGGCACACTATGAGTCTGACAACTTTGACAACTTTCCACTGTGCGCTTACATTGGCAGCACTATACAAACAACTCAGTAAGGTTTCATAACCTTAGTATATCAATGTCTCACAGCTGTGTTTATGTCAACATGTGGTGGTGTCTTGCTGAGTGGTGTTCATTATTGTTGTTGGGTGTTGTGTGCCATCGCAAGAATGTCAGAACTTGAATTAGAGGAACTAACATTCAATTTCTTGTTAAACTTGGCAAGAGTGCAAGCAAAATCAGGTACATGTTAGTTCAAGTTTACGGGGATAACACCATGAAGAAAACAGCAGTGTACGAATGGATTGAATATTTTTCTGAGGGGAGAGAAAGTGTTGCTGATGAAGAGAGGTCAAAGTGAACAGGAACAAGCAGAACAACAAAAACATTGCAAAAATTTGTCAAATTATGCATCAAAACCATTGGCTGACTGTCAGAAACATAGTGGACCAAGGAAACATCAATAGAGAAACAGTTAGGAAAATCTTTACTGAAAATCTTGGCATGAGAAAGCTGTGTACAGAAATGGCCCCAGTAAGGTGACCAGATTTTAACATTGGTAAAGCGGGACACCATTGACCGGGGGGGCAGGGGGTTCTTAATTAAAAATTTGGTCTATCTCCCGCCGTTCCCTAGCTTGTCGTACATTCTTTCCAAAAATCAGGACTTTTTTAAAGCGCCGCGGGACGCGGGACAAATTGTTAAAAATTGGGACTGTCCCGCCAAAAGCGGGACGTCTGGTCACCTTACCCAAAGGATCTCATTGATGAACAACAGCAGATAGTCAAAGTTTGCCAAGACCTTTTGGAGAGGCAAGATGATGTTTTGAACCATGTTAACACTGGTGATGAAACATGGGTGTATCAATATGACCCTGAAACAAAGTGTCCAAGCACACAATGGAAGTCAGCCAATTTTTCTCAACCAAAAATATTCCATCAGTCCAAATCAAGAATCAAAATGATGTTGCTAACCTTTTTGGATATCAGAGGGATTGTTTATTATGCATTTGTACCAACTGGACAAACAACAGTACAAAGGTGCTTAAAAGGCTGCATGAGAAAATTAGAATAAAACGACCTGAACTTTTTGCCAACAACTCATGGCTCTTGAATCACAACAAAGCACCAGCTCACACAGCACTGTCTATGAGGGAGTTTTTAGCCAGTAAACAAATAACTGTATTGGAACACGCTCCCTACTCACCTGATCGGGCCCCCAATGACTTTTTACTTTACCCAAAATGAAGATAAAGGAAATACTGAAAGGAAGACATTTTGATGACATTCAGCACATCAAGGATAATATGACAGCTCTGATGTCCATTCCAGAAAGAGTTCCAAAATTGCTTTGAAGGGTGCACTACATTAGGTGCTGGTGTAGGTGCACAGCTTCCCAAGGGGAGTACTTCAAAGGTGATGGTAGTGATATTCAGCAATGAGGTATGTAGCACTTTTTCTAGGATGAGTTCGCAAATTTAATTGTCAGACCTCGTACACCTTTGTCTTAATATTTTGAGGTCCTTTATTTTGTGCTTGTGACATCAGATTCAATCATAAAATGTACTCAAACCTTCCTAAAATGGGTATGGTTATAAGTGCAAGACTAGCTTGGCAGTAAGTCGTTCTACTTTGGGCACAGAGCTTTAGCCATCTGCATGCTAGATAGTGTTTCAATATTTCAATACCTGAGATGTAGTGAAAGGTGGTTTTAAGATAAAAGATCTCAAAGATATAAAGCTAGGCAATGCCATGTAAAAGCCGTGCCACTTGGGGCCAATTACTTTTTATTCTTCGCATTTCCACTTATTTATCTATAAAATGGGTATGGTACTTATTTCACAGAATTGTTGGGAGGCAAGAATAAGATGACACAGTACAAGCACCCAGTACCTGGACAGGGTCAGGGCTCAGTGAATGTTAGTAGACTGACACCTGGGAACCTTGTGACTTTCCTTCCCTGCCATTTTTTTAAAAAATATTTATTTTATTGTTTTTGACAGAGAGAGAGGCAGAGACAGAGAGAAGGGGGAGGGCCCAGAGCAGTCTCCATACTTGCATGTCATTAGTTTTTGATAGAGTTTCATTCCACAGGTGGGCACAGGGCTGTGCAGGACAGGAACCAGGCCAGGGGCTGCCCTGACAAGAACTGAACTGGGGGCACACTCCAGTTCAGCATATGGGTCCACACAGGCCAGGGTCGGGACCCAATTATCAGATCCCAGGGCTCCAATGTGGGTGCTTAACCCACAGAGCCATCCTGGCTTCCCCTCATTTTTTTTTTTAAGTACATGAATTTTTATTTGAATAGTGAGTTGTTTCAATAAAAAATAACCATGAATTATAAAATAGCATAATTACAATAGTATAATATTAAGTAATATTATAATTGCATGATATTTTCATTAAAAAATAGTCAATAACATAAGAAACACATTGATAGAAAGAAACTACTGAAATGTGGTAGAATGAGAATATGTGATATCAAAAAAAGAATAAATATGATTTTTAAATGTAAAAATATTTTTTTTATTGTTAAATTTACAGGGGTGACATTGGTTGGTAACAATTACATTGGTTCTAGGTGTACAACTCTATATGACATCGTCGATGTGTTGCATCGTGTGCTCACCACCCAGTCAGTTCTCCTTCCATCACTATATACTTGAAGCCTTCCTGCCATTTAGAAACCATCTGAGATGAACCAAGGGGAGCCAGGGCACAGATGTAACCACCGAACAGTTGCCTCCTTGTGAGAAATAAAAATTTGGCAGTATTATTTTCCAGACCAAAGGAAAATCTGTCTACTTGGGTATATTAAGCTGAAGAAACCAAAAGGTTTCTGATGATATCGTATTTTCCTGAACACTGGTTTTGCTGACTTGAGATTTAGATTTAATTTTTCTGTTTGCAAGTGTTTTTCTTTACACAGTTGTTCATTTTCCCCATTTACATCAGAAGCTACCCAGCACTTCACAATGTTCTTTTGAAGTCCTCTTTTTTAGCCTTGCCCTTTTTTTTTTTTTTTTTTTTAAAGTCTTCAACTTAGGCAGTGTTTGGCTATATAGCACACAGTTTATTCGAAGTTTAAGATGCTAGATTTACACCATAGAGGAAGGGAAACTCAGATATAAGCAAAAGAGTTGCCAGCTACAGATGTTGAAAGGAGGAAGACAAAAATAAGAAAAACAAAAGTGACTCATTGACTTTTTGGAGCAAAGTTAATATAATTCTTTTAATTTAATAACTCTTCTTCTCAAAGGTAGGTACACATTCTGAGAATTTAAGGGAATCAGCTATCTTATAGGGACAATATAAATGTACCGCAATTCTGTCAAACATGTATTTAAATTTCTGGAGCATCAGTTTTATTACAAAGTCTTATTTTTAGAATTATCTAAAATTTTCTCCTCAATATGAATATAATTTCAAATTTTGAAGTGAAATTAAATCTGAAATGAAAAATAAATGGATTCCCCAAATATTGAATCTTCTCAAATTGTCCCACCTGGATGGTCTCTAAACCTCTTTAATAAGATTTCTGCATTTGGGAGAAATCTGTGAAGCTGTCTATACAGTCAGTCTGTCATGGTTAGATTTGTAAAGAGACAATATAGTGGCATTGTTTAGGGCTTGGTTTCAAAAGCTAGATTGCCTAAGTTTGAATTGTGGTTGTCACCGTTTATTAGCTATGCAACCTGGTACAAGTTCCTTAAATTCTTTTTTTTAAAGATTTATTTTTATTGTTTTTGACAGAGAGAGTGATACAGAGACAGAGAGAAGGGGGAGATCCCAGAGCAGTCTCCATAGTTGCACATCATTGGTTTTTCCACATAGTTTCATTCCACAGGTGGGCGGGGCTGCACAGGGCAGGAACTGGGCTGGGGTCTCACCCCAGTGAGAACGGAACTGGGGGCACTCCCCAGTTCAGCATATGGGTCCACATGGGCCGGGACCGGGATTCGATCCTCGGTCCCCGGGGCTACAAAGTGAGCACTTAACCCACTGAGCCATCCCGGCTTCCCCATTAAACATTTTTTGTTGTTGTTGTTTTTTGTTTTTGACAAAGAGAGAGAGAGAGATACAGAGACAGAGAGAGAACTGAACTGGGGGTATTCCCCAGTTCAGCACATGGGCCGGGGCCAGGATTTGATCCTCGGCCGGGACTCGATCCTCAGTCCCTGGGGCTGCAAAGTGAGCGCTTAACCACTGAGCCATCCCAGCTTCCCCCCTTAAATTCTTATAATGGCAGTTTTCACACCTGGAAAATGGGAATAATATTAGTTTTTATTTTTAAGGATTGTTATGAGAATTACATGGGCCAATACTGTAAAGGGTTAGAATTGTTCCTGGCACACAGTAGATGCTCAATAAATCTTAGCTTTTGTCATTCAGCTCTGATAGCAAGGATGTTCCTAGCCTGATAGACAAAGCTGTTTGCCATCATTAACTGACTAGACAGATGATGAACTGGGACAGATAGTCTACATATAGTGTATTAGACTGCAACAATATGTGGCTATCACATTATCCAGGGAAAAGAGAGAAATATGGAATATTAGTACAATTAGCTAGTACATGGCAAAACTAGAGTTTGAACCTAGGTCTCTCTGCTCCAAAGGCCAATTTGTTCCCATCGAACCCTGCTGAAAGTTCAAAATGAGTTGACAATGTGCAGTGGGGATTAAAGTAGTGAATGTGGTGACAGAACTATGGTATTCGTAAAAGCTGTAGCCTCTATAACAGGAATGGTGGCCCTGCTCCATCTGGACTGCTCAGATCATGCTTCCAAAAGTGACCAGTAAGTGGGAGAAATGGAATCATGCCCTATGGTGGCCCTTAGAAGGGATTAAGATATTTAGTCTGAAAAAGAGAAGATAGCTGTAAACGTGAGAGAGAAGTCTTCAAGCAATAACCAATTTATAGAAAATAGAGGGAGAGAGAATTCAATGTAATGTAAAAACTTCCTAAGAGTCTGAACTATCTAAGGCTTTCTGTTTTGGGAAGTGATACATTTGCTCTCATTGCAAAGGTTAAGGAGACACTGGATAACCATTTGATGGGGTTAAATAGTGAGATTTTGTTCAGTGAAGTCAACATACATTTATTAAACATCTATTATAGGCCAGAGATGGTACACGAGTAAAAACTTCTCCCAAACTTGAATTTCTGTTATGAAACTAGTGCTTTTTTGCCCAGTAGGACTAAATAGAACCAACCTTGTATCCTGCTCAAAACTCCAACTATACTAGACTACTATACTTGCTGGCATAAATATCATTGTATTTAATTTTTAAATGAACTATTCTCCACTCCTTGCCTTGAGTAACCTTTGCCACTTGCTATAAAATAGGGACAAACTCCTCCATGTTAAGCTGGACACTGCTCCTATTCCATATTCTCCATGTGAGCTTCCTTTTAGCACAGGAGAAGCAAATAATAGTTTAGTCAGCAGCATTAGAACAGGAGACTGAAGGCTTCCAAGTACACTTTTTAGGGGGAAAAATGCAAAATAAAATGGAAAATAGTACCAACCTCAAATATATGAGCTGACAGTCCACCTTCAGTCTCTGGAGGGCATCTTGCTCCCATGAGCAGAGCTCCACGTTTTTATTTTATGATTCTGGTCCAAAAGTGATTGCCCTGGGCTTAGGATTCCAAGGTAAAGAAAATGGATACAGCCTGTCAATTGGAGCTGTGGTCAGAGATGAATGTAGGTTAGAGTGGCTTCTGCCATGACTAACCAAGTATATGCCAGCATTTGAAAATACTTTATGTTTTCTAACTGTCTCCCAACTCATAAAACCTCAATCAATATTTGCTGAAGTTGTAGGGTGGTAGAAAGTTGAAACAGTGGGCAAAGAGTAACAGGGAGAAACCTTGGGAGTTGAAATTTAACTTGGAGCAAATCATTTGTCCTGTTCAACTGAAAAGACTTGGGTTCTGAGAAAGATGACCTAGGACTATGGTTTTCAAACATAGGTCACAGCCCATTGAGAAATCAATTGAATAGGTTGAAATCAGCATTTAAAAAATAAACTCCAGATTGCTTTGCATACAGTAAGGGTATTATTTCATGAACTTTTGTTTTAATTTCATGTGAGTACACACACACACACACACACACACACACACACACACACAAACTGAGTTGTGAAGTAAAATGGACATTATATCATGGAGTACAGTAAAAAATGTTTGAGAGGGGAAACCGGGATGGCTCAGAGGGTTAAGCACTCGCTTTGCAGCCCTGGGGTCCGAGGATTGAGTCCTGGCCCTGGCCCGTGTGGACCCATATGCTGAACTGGGGAGTGCTTCCCATGTGGGAGGCCCCCAGTTCGGGCCTCCGGCTCAAGTGGGCGTGCCTGCCATGCAGGAGGCTCCTGGCCTGGTTCTTGCCCTGCAAGGCCCCCACCCATCTGTGTGGAATGAAACCATGCTGAAAACTGATGATGTACAACTATGGAGACTGCTCTGGGCCCTTCCCCTTCTCTCTGTTTCTCTCTGTCTCTGTAAAAAACAATAAAATAAATCTTTTTAAAAAAATGTTTGAGAAAGCTGACCTAAGAGATCCCATTTAATATTTAGGCCACAAATAGGATCCCAGAAAGAGCAAATGGTTTTGGATCATTTATTACCTAGCTGACTGATTAATATATTTTTTACAATTGTAATAAAATACTGTATTTTTCCATATATAAGGCAACCCCATGTATAAGATGACCCGTACTTTTCTAACCCAATATTAAGAAATCAATATACAGGTTACTCCTGTGTATAAAATGACCCCCAAACTTTGGTCTAACAGTTTTAGACCAAAGTATCATCTTATACATGGAAAAATATTATATATATATATATATATATATATATATATATATATACAGATTAATGTTTTAAATGTAAGAGACAAAATACTAAATGCCTGCTCCTAAACCCTTCTACCCCCAACTTGCATCATCTTGTAGGTTTAGCTTTATAGTCCTTCCCCAGCCACTCCCCTTTTTTTTCCTTCTAGGTTCCAGGTCTGTAACTAAGGTAACAGGTATATGTTTTGGCTTTGATCTTATGGGGCAAGCAACAGACATTCCTTCTTGTACTTGACTGAGTGAGAGAGGAGAATACAATTTACACTCAATTGTACTTTTTCCCTAGAAATAGATAATTTAAAAAACAGACAGGGTGGGCTCAGTGGGTTAAGCGCTCACTTTGCAGCCTCGGGGACCAAGGATCAAATCCTGGCCCCAGCCCATGCAGACCCACATGCTGAACTGGGGAGTGCCCCCAATTCAGACCCCGGCCCAGTTCCTGCCCTGTGCAGCCCCGCCCACCTGTGGAATGAAACCATGTGGAAAAACCGATGATGTGCAACTATGGAGACTGTTCTGGGCCCTCCCCTTTCTCTCTATCTCTGTCTCTGTATCTCTCTCTCTCTCTCTCTCTCTGTCAAAAACAATAAAAATAAATCTTTAAAAATACTTTAAAAAAAACAGACAGGGGGATGCTGAGATAGCTCAACAGGATGAGCTTGCCTTGCAATCGCAAGGTCCAGGAATCGAAACCCTGCCCCCAGCCCATGAACTGCAGCATGTAACTGGCATGCAGGAGGCCTCCAGTTCAGTTTCTCCCTACATGGCCCCATATCCACCTGCGTGAAATGAAACTATGTAAAAAAAACTATGGAGGCTGCTCTGGGACCCCTCAACTCCTTCTCTCTGTCTCTCTTTCTCACCTTCTCTCAAAACAATAAAATAATTCTTAAAAAACAAAACAGGCAAGCATAAAGATGAACTAGAATCTAAATAGGCATATAACTTGAAACAAAATTTAGAGAAATCCAAGTGTGCCTTGGTGAGCATACCAAAGCCCTACCTCTCTTTTCAGATCTGGGCATTTGGCTGTCACAGACCTTGACTCACTTTTATTTTTGTTTGTATTTTATCATTTGCATCTTTGTTGTTTGTCCTTTAAGTATAAATTGTTTACCCAGAGATGTTGTTTTCTTTTTCAGGGGTACAGATTTGTTTCATTTCTCTTTACAGGTCTTTGCCCAACACACAACCCTATTCATTAAATGTCAGTGATGATGGTAATTAATTCATTGTCTTTTCTATTCAGCCATTGTCAATGACTGTGTCAATTTTTTTTTTGGAATCAGGACACACAAAAGTCACTAAAGACAACATTCCTTTTCTTGAGCAATAATCTCCTTTGCTTAGAACCCTTCAGTTTTCATGTTTCTTCCCCTCAACACCACATTTACTCACTTGGCTTGGGCTCTGAACTAGCAGCACCTTATATTTGTATAACCATGTAGTTTAAGGAACTTACGGAACCTACTTTTTAATTCACTGGTGAAGAAATAAAGGGATGTTACTTCCTTGTGGCCAACAGGGAAACGGAGGCACAGAGCCATTAACTAAGCTCATGGTTCTGCAGCACAATTAACAACAGCACTTGGACCAGTTGTTGACTTCTAGGGTGATTTCACTGTATCCGTGGTTTCTCTGGTTCGTTTGTTTTTTTCCTGCTATTTCTCCCTCACCAAATAACAAGACTTTTGCTTTCATCTCCATGTGAAGAAAAAAAGAGAGGGAGGGAGAATTTTGTAGCTAATGACTCCCATACCCTCTCTTCCACCAATAATTCCCCTGAAGTAACTGTCAGGTATTTCCATAGAGTAGAATTTTTAACATATGCCACAGGCTCATTCTCACTTCACAGTCCTCAGACAAGCCTTTCGTCTTTGCTGAATGCCTTATTTCTTCCACTTCATCAACCTAAATTCTACATAAGTTTTCCCTGATACCCAAAAGTAGAATGTTCCTATGAAACTTTTTGTAAGATGAAATGGTGTAAAAGAAGAAGCAATTACCATTAATATATGGAAAAAATTGGAGGTGTTCCCAGACACAAAAAATAAACTACCAAATCATACCAAATACACTTAATTATATCCAAATACACTTAGATTTACACTAAGTAAAGCACCCTTATGAGCTCTCTTTGTTAGCAAGATGTGCTACATTGTTATGAGCTCACATTGTTAGCTAGTTGTGTCCTAAGGCATCAGGCTTTTTTCTGATGCCTTAGGACACATCTTGCTAACAAGACACAAAATAAATAGAGATAAAACATAAAATGCTCACAGACACAATTCAAAGCTGTGGCAGCTTGATGCTGAGATGTTGAGTGTAACCATAGTTTCTGAGGAAGGAGTTTGGTGGGGCCCCTCTTGCTCCTGGGGTGTATGCTGCCACTACATTGGCTTGCTGCAAAACAAATGCTGACCACCTCCGCCTTTTCCAGCTTTTCTCATAAAAGCAAGAATCATCTTTGGATCTCCTTTAGTTGTTGAAATCAGACACTAATGTAGGTCTTCTGTAAAAGCAAAGATACAGAAAGCAAACTCTCCAAAATCGGGGAATTCTGCACTGGCATATAGATTTCATGTTACTGTCCTGATTGGCCCTGCACTACTTACCCCGGCTGACTCAACAATTGTTCTCCATGAGTCTACTATTGTTACTGTGATAAGGTGCAGTTGCTTGCCATTGGTAAGCCAATAATTGAGAGACAAGGTTGGTGGAAAGAATAGAAGGTTTATTCAAAATGTCAGCATTTTGGAAGAATGACAGATTTCTGTCCCCAAAAGTCATCTCCTCTCCATTAGAGCAGCCAGAAGGTTTATAGGCACATAGGAAGAAGTAGAACAAAAGGAAAGGTGAGTTAATCATGTGACTTGTCTGGAAGAACATCTTCTGGGGTCTGGTTTGTTCTGCATTGGTTATCTTGAACCTGGTCTTAGGATTGATTCATATGTCACCTGACAGAATCTCAGTCCAGAATTGCAGCTCAGGTCCCAGTGTCCAGCTAGCTGGGCGGACTCAGTTTCTTGCAAGTTAGTGTTATGCAGATAATCAGATTAATGTGGTATGCAAGTAGCCTTGAGTAAAACAGAGGCATTAGGCAAGCAGAGGAGAAGGAAGCAAAAAAAAAAATTATTTTTAATTTTTGGAGAGAAGGTGAGAGAGAGAGAAGGGGGGCAGGGCCCAGAGCAGTCTCTATAGTTGTACATCATTAGTTGTGACATGGTCTCATTCCACACAGGTGGGTGTGGGGCCATGCAAGACGGGAACCAAGCTGGGGGCCTCACGCATGAGAGGCAAGAACCTTCACCACCATTCCGGTTGTTACCAGTTGCGCCACAGTTCAGCATAATGGTTTGCTATCTCGGCATCCCCAAAACAAAAGTTTTATGCTAAATTACATTGTTGACTAGAAGTAAACCTATAGTGTTAAATCCTGAAAATAGAAAAACTGTGGGGAAGTCGTGATGGCTCAGTGGGTTAAGTGCTCGCTTTGCAGCCCCAGAGACCTAGGATTGAATCCTGACCCCAGCGGGTATGGACCCATATGCTGATCTGGGGTGTGTTTCCCATGTGGGAGGCCCTCAGTTAGTTCTTGGCCCAGCCCCCTCTTCAGCACCTGGAGCTAGGGGTGTGCCCTCCATGCAGGAGGACCCCAGCCCAATTCCAGCCCTGTGTGGCCCCCACCCACCTGTGTGCAACTAAACCATGTTGAAAACAGATGATGTACAATCATGGAGACTGCTCTGGGCCCTCCCCTTTCTCTATCTCTTTCTATCTCTGTCAAAAACAATTAAAAAAAAAAAAGAAAAAAAAAGTGTCATTCTTACACTATGTGTCAGTTTACTGTATGTTTTTAGGAGCTTGCACTAGCCTTATCTCACTTCAACTCACAGAAACTCTGTGAAGCAGTTATTTTTCTTTCCATTTTAGAACCAAGACAACCCAGGCTCAAAAGTTGAGAACTCCAGTTCCTAGACTCCAGGCTTTATGCTCTTTCTCTAAACCTCAAGGTTTCTGGTTTTTTGTTTTTCTTCTTTTTTCTTCTGTTCATTCCTCTCCAACCTCCAATCTCCTTTATGCAAAATTTTAGTATACATGACTTAAAAAAAAACAAACATTTTTTATTTCTGTGTACCTTTTGAAAGAACTGCAAGAATTTTAGTGTCAGTGTATGGAAGGCTTATGTAACAGCCTGTGGGAGGTTGGAATTTGAATAATACCCATTTCAATTATAGTTTAAATAAAGGTTACCAAAGACATTTCATTGCAAGCAAGATGCTGACTCTAGCAGTACTGGGAGTCATCCAGAAGTGGGAACTAATGCTATGTAGTTATGCACAAATAACAACAAAAATCAGATTAAAAAAATAAAAATTTTGAGCTGTTAAACAAAATTCAAGGAAATAAATTTGAAATCTAATTGGCTTTTTAAAGCAATCCCTGAATTGGCAGTATCCCATCTATCAACTAGAAGGGCCCTGAAGGGTGGTGCAAAACAGTGTTTTTTGTTTTGTTTGTTTTTAAAGATTTATTGTTTTGAGAGAAGGTAAGAGAGAGCGACAGAAAGAGAGAAGAGGATAGGACCCAGAGCAGTCTCCATAGTTGTACATCATCAGGTTTTTTATTTTGTTTGTTTTTATTTATTAATTTTTGACAGAGAGATAGAGAGATACAGAGACAGAGACAGAGACAGAGAGAGAACCGAACCGGGGGAGCTCCCCAGCTCAGCACATGGGTCTGCCTGGGCCAGGGACGGGACTCGATCCCCGGTCCCCAGCACTGCAATGCGAGCGCCCAACCCACTGAGCCATCCCGGCTTCCCCAGGTTTTTTTTGTTTTTTATATAGTTCCGTTCCAGAGGTGAATGTAGATCCACATGGGTGGGAACTGAATCGTGGGCCTCCTGAGTGGGGGGCAGCACCCAGTATGTGGGTTTTGCCCAGGCAGGGGTCTGGACGTGATTCCCCGGAACTCACTGTTGCAAGTGCTCAACCTGTTGAGCTATCCTGGCATCCCCAAAACAAAGTTTTTATAGGAAGAAGTGTGGGCAAGGGAGCTATTAAAAGAAAAGAAAGGGTTATTTTGGTGTGGGACATCTTTTGGGGGTGTAGAAGAAGTAAGGGTTTTATCATGCAGATTGCCTCTTCTTTCTAGGGGGGTGGGCCCATGTGACAGATTACTCCAGACCAGTTAATTAAAATTACATTTCTGGGAGAGGTTGAAACTGCAATTAGATCAGGTATTAAATCTAAGTTTGGTATCATGTGCTTTTAGCATAGTAACACTATTTTGGGCCCATGTTTTCTCTGTTCAATAGAACACGTGTATGGAATTCCAGACAAAGCAAAATTGCCTTTCAGTATGTTTGGGTTCCGCAACAAAGCAAGACAAATTTATTTTGATCTACTTGAAATTGCAGAGGAGGATAATCCTGCAGTTTCTAGGGAGAACAGAATATTAAAGGGAATTTAATTGCATAGAGTCCGTTATTACTAATAAAAGCATGAAAATAAAAATATAATTGACACTCATTAAGGTAGTGTCCTCTTTATTGTAGCATTTCAGTAAATGTAAATTTTTTTATTTGGGTTTTCATAGGTTCTGTCCTGACCTCTACCTCCTAAGCCCATTTTTTTTTTTTCACTAGCTTGTAAGATTTGCACCTGGATACTATTACAGCATTGTTTGTTTCTGTTTTTTAAGATCCCGCCAGTCAAGGAAAGGGAGAGGAACCCTAGCAGGCCTATCGTCTGAATTTCAAGGTACCGGTAGCTCCTCCACAGCCAATCCATATTTATCCCATTCCTTGCTTTAATTTTTTTCCTGTATACACCCACCACCGAGATGGTTCTGCTTATAGGTTTTTATAATAGTTCTCCTTAGGGAGAAGTTTTAAGGAACGGTGGTGGGGAGTGGGGTGTTAAGGTGAAGGCGGTGTGTAGATAGATTCCTTTTGTTTCCTCTATTTTAGCGCAGAATTTACTATACTCTTCTGCATCCCTCTGGTCTCTGACCACCAAAGCGCTTTATCTGTAACTCTTTTATGGCTCCGGTTGTTTCCACGATTTGTATAATAGCTATTTGTAAACTTGTCTAATCTCCTCACTGGACCGTAGGTTATCGACCAGAGGCAGGGTGTGAATGTTTGGAAAGAGTTTAGAAAAGGACAAGAATTCAATTTTATGGTAATGAACATGAAAGTTATCTACAATTCAATCACGCTAATAAATCACTTTTTCTATTTTCCCTTCCATTTCCTCATGCATTAAACATTAGGCGAAGCACTGTGCCAGTCTTGGTTCATGTGCTGCTTTTCTACATCCTAAATGCAAATTTGCATTTTGTTTTTAACTCTCTCCTTTTGCTTACCCTACGTATTTCTGTGACTGCAAAATATATATGCACAATGTGTGTTTAGTGGCTACCTAACATTCCACCAAGGACCTATTCTAGGGTAAGAATCCACCACTTAGAAGTAAATGCTAATGCCATTTGACCTAGCACTGCAAAGCCTGGTGATCGGTTACGGTTAGATTGAGGATTCGGGGTTGCAGAGCTGCGGATCGCAGCCCAGCGGAGAAGGGGAGATGGAAAACTGTGTGCCAATCACGCGCTCCCGCCCCCGGCACCTGCAGCCTTGGCGCCTTTTCCCCTCGTCCCGCCCCTCCCCTCGTTTGTGAGGCGGGCCCTCGTCTGGGTGCGTGCGCACCCTTCGCCGGGGGCGATCCAATTCCTGAGCTTCCTTAGGTGTACGTGACGCCGGACGTGACGCAGAGCCCGCAGGGGGTCGAAAGGGGGCAGGGCCGGACTATAAACAGCTGGCGGGGGCAGGCCGTCCCCGCAAAGGGCGTCAGCGTTGGCCGGTGGAGGCTTGGGTGGTGGCGGACTGAAGAGGAGCCCGTGTGAGTGACTTGCTGCTATTAGGACTCCGCCGACCCTCCTGTTTTCCCCTCGTCCTACAGGGCTGCTCGCTCTGCGGTGCAGCCCCGTTCGGTGCAGTTCAGCAGCCTGGGAAATGGCAAGGGGGCTACTGCGCCTCCAAGCGGGGCGGGCGGGATGGAGTGGGGAAGGGGCCGCGGCGGCACGAGGAGCGGGCTGCAGGGGCCGCAGGGTGAGGACTCACCCTTCCCTTCTCTTTCTTTCTCCGCTCTGCTGGTCTCGGTCCCCGAGCGGCGAATGGTTTCTGTTAGGGCTCTGAAGCGAGATGAAGGATCCCCAACTGTCGCTCTGAGCTCCCGCCATTCTGATTCCGGCCTCTCAGGTCACCCCGACCCCTTGTCCTCATTGCTCGCCCTTAAAAGATGCAGGTCCTTTTGGGACACCCCATAGGCCGCTGGTTCTGAAGCGAGTTGTCCTCCCCGGGAGGGACAAGCCATGCTGCTGCAGCATTGGCCCGCTCTGCTTCGAGCACGTGGCTGAGCTAGGAAGTGTCCCCAGGGACTGGCTGTGGGGGTGCGTGGGTGACCTTGAGCTGCCTCGGGCTCGCCTCGGGCCCTGGTCTCAGTGCTGAAACGGACAAAGCTGGATTACAAGTGTGGCCTGGGCATTTAGATGGGGTTTTTCTGTAAGCTGTACATTTGAACTCTAGTATAACCTGATCTTTTTTCTACCATCGCTGCCTGTTGGCCATGTGTGGATTCTCAGTTTTTCCAAGACAGAAGCTGACTGAACACCTCAGTTTCTGTGAACGCACTAAGAATATTCTAGGCTTCCTAGGCTCACCTCACTATAAGGTGGGAGACAATGGGAATAAGACTACTACTTTGTGAAATTTGTAGTATAGCGACTCAGTAAAGGCTATTTGGATTGGAATCGGCTTGCACCTTCAGGAAATTAGCGACATGGTCAGGGGCTGTACTGTAATGAAAAAACGCCTTGGAGGTCTATTGTGTAGCTGTTTCTGGTGGACAGCTCGCTGTGGTGAAAGTGGAGAGTGGGTAAAAAATAGTATTTTGTGACTGATTCTTTTCAGTTAACATTTTCCTTTTGTCCACTGCTACTTTCACCTGCTTTGGGTTTTTGGGGCTTGGGGGGCTTAATAGGATTGAAGGTAGGACATAGTTGTCCTGTTACAGAAGTACTTGGGTACCTGATACTTTTATTCTCTTAAATATGAGTTTTGGATACTGCATGCTGATTCATTTGCCTCTGAGCTGTGGAGTTTGACTTAATTGACAAAGACATTTAATATGATTTTTAGAAGTTGTTTTTTTTTTTACTGTGAAAATTAAGTTTAGACTGACTAGAGTACTTCGTCCTGCTGGTTTTTTCCCTTAGCTTTGGATTATAACAAACTCATTATACTTAACTAGAAAATCCAGAATTAAAAATTTTTGTCATTAAGATATTTTCAAAAGACTATGTATAACATAACACTAACTTGTCTTTGATGGAATGTTTTTGTCAAGTAATGGTGTGCTTCTAGCTTGTGCTGAAGATTGTTTGATAGGGAAGAACACCTGGCTAGCTGCCCCAAGGTGAGGCTGTTATTTGCCTCTGATAATGTACTTAGCTATAATGAAGCAAGGTTCCCAGATAAATTTGAATCTGACAGCAATGAAAGCTAATTAAAATGATTCTCTGAGGACAAGGACTTTTGGAACGCTCCTGTGTGTGTGCCTTCTGTATGCTCTCCCAGATGAGCACTACACAAATACACTGCAATGACTTCAAGTAGTCCGGACCTTCCACTTGGGCAGTCTTTTTCAGAAAGCTAAATGAAAATGAAGATGCTGCTTGTTATCTTTGTAATATATAAAACCAGCAGTAATAACTTCTGTCAATATCATAGAATTGTGTTCTTCACAAATGTGAGATTAAATGATGAGGTTAAAATGGGAATTGCCCAGGTCACATTTTTTTCCCTCTGACCTGATTTATATTATAATCTTAATTTTATGTTTTTGAGGATTTAAATAGAAATAACATTTATTTTCTCAGTAAAAAAAGGACTTAGATTTTAATTACACAAAATTATAATTACATATTTTATTAAATCTACCTGATTCTGTAGTCTTGCAATCATTCAATCTCATTTGTTTAAATTCTTTATTTAGGTCATTTATTTAAATGTTACTCACTTTTGTGTTAAACTTAATTTAAAACTAGAAACCTTGAGGAATGGCTGATTCGCATGAAAATTAAACTTGTAAACTGCTTTTTCCTAGAAAAGGGTGGGGCCTTCTAGTTCTGGCTTTAGTGATTGGGTTTGTATGGTTCAGGTGCAGTGATAGTGATAAGTATTTTGTACCAGATGCGGCAAGAGATTTAATATTTCTGGAGATGGGAACACAATTTCTATAACCCAGTAACCCACTAAACTTTATTTTTATATGAATCCGTTTTCAGCCTTGAGCAAGTCACCTAATCTCTCAGATAATTAGCCTCTTTATCTGTAAAATAGCATAATCTGTTTTTCTATTGTGTATTATTTTTGCATCAAAGATCTATCAACTCCTTTGTAACTCTTCATTTAATAGGATTGGGTTTTTCTCTCCTTTTCTCTTGGAGATGCTTTGTTACTGGTCTATATACAGTTTTGACTTAATTCTACTCTGGTTTGGGTTTTCTTTTTTCAGGTGTCAGTCTGTTGTCTTTTGGATTTGCCCCCTTTTTTTGACTACTAAATTCAGTTACTTAAATCTATTTTGGATAACATTTTTAATTTGGAAAAATTTTAAGCCTACAGGAAAAATTGAAATAATAATAATATGTATAACCATGTACCCTTTACTTAGATTCATCATTTGTTAACAGTTTGCCACATTTACTTTATTTTTTTACATATTTTTAAAATTGAACTTTTTGAAAGTAAGTTTACAAACATCAAAATACTTCATCCTTAAATTCTTAAGCATTAATCTAAGAGCAAAGGCATTCTTCAAAGACAGTATTATTATCACACTCCCCCAAATCTAATATTGATATAATACTGTTACCCAGTATATAATCTACATTAAAATTTCTTCTCTCAATAACGTCCTTCAACTGTCCTCACCCATCCACCTCAATTCAGCCTCTAATCAAGGATTACCAAATAAATAATAAATAAAATAGGGAAAGCCGGATGGCTCAGCGGGTTAAGCGCTTGCTTTGAAGCCCCGAGGACTGAGGATCAGGACTGAGGATCAAGTCCCTGCTCCGGCCCAGGCGGATCCACATGCTGGACTGGGGTGTGCTTCCTGAATGCGATGAGGCCCCCAGCTCAGATAAATAAATAAATAAATAAAGGATTACACTAAATTTAGTTATGTAAACTAAATATCTTGGTTAAAGACCCTTTCTAGAGAGGTAATCATATATTTAAAAGTAGAAGTAGATTTGATACATAATCTAGTGTGGTAATGAAACACCTTCACCATCTAATACAATGGCATCTATCTCATAAAATTCTCTTATTTTATTGCTAGGCTCTTCTGTGTTGGCAGCTCAAAATGATGGATCAAGCCAGATCAGCAATCTCTAACTTGGTAAGATATTTTAAGCATATTCTCTGTCACCAGTTTGCAAGGATGTGAAATGCATAGGTATGACTTTTACAAAGTAAACATGAAATAATACACAAAGCTATCATCAGGTATTACATTTGAAGTGGTGGTCTTGGGTTGTAACTGATCCCACAAAAAAAGAATATATTCAGTTTTCAGTAGAGTTTTAATTATGGAAAATATTGTAAGAAGTTTCAGAGTATTTGGGGTGTGGTGGAGGCGGACCACCAAGTATATAAGGTGAATTTAAAGAAAGCACAGATCAAAATGTATACAAGTAGACATACAACAGAAACACTGAATAAGATGAAGGAAGCCATTGTGTGATCTAGCCCTCACCTGCCATTGATAGAACTGGGCACAGAGAAGAATGTTGATGTGAAAGGGGAACTTCTTTCTCCTTAAAAATATATAGCAAGTCATAGTAATGGCCCAATACCAAGTATAGTACCTGACCAAACTTTTTTTAAATACCTTTATTTTTTCTTCTCTCTTTTTTAAAATATCAGTTTGGTGGAGAACCATTGTCATATACCCGGTTTAGTTTGGCACGGCAAGTAGATGGCGATAACAGTCATGTGGAGATGAAACTAGCTGTAGACGAAGACGAAAACATTGACAACATGAAGGGTAGTCGTGCCAATGTCGCAAAACCAAAAAGGTTTAATGGATGTATCTGCTATGCAACTATTGCTGTAATCATCTTTTTCTTGATTGGTAAGAGTGGCCTTTTAAAACTTAAATGTTTCTTGTCACCAACTCTCAGAAGTTTGTTAATGTGAAAATGCTATACTAGAAATATGCACAGGATATTTGTAGCATCTTGAAAGATTGGCCTAAGGACTCCAGGAAGGCTTCTGGGAAGAAAAGTTACCTGTGCAATTTATTAGATTGAAAAGTATGGGATGCATTATTTAATTTCAGACTGCTTAAAATTTTATTAAAACCAATATTTTCAAGACCTAGATGAAAATATTAATAATTCCAATAGGAGTAGGATATAAATGAAATTCTGTGAATTCAGTTCTGAAACTTTTTACCCTTAGGATTTATGATTGGCTACTTGGGTTATTGTAAACGTGGTGAACCAAAAGTTGAATGTGGGGAAACAGAGTCTTCTGAAACAGAGGAGGAGTACCTCCCTGAAATACCTTCCCGCTTATATTGGCCGGACCTCAAAGCAATGTTGTCAGAGAAACTGAAGAATGTCGAGTTCACCAATACCATTAGGTAAGCTTGAAGCTACTTTGTAAATTCAACCTTAGTACTTAAACAGATATTATTAGGTACAGTGAAACAAAACAAAGGTGACATTCTGGAGGAAAGGCTTTTTATAGAGTAGATTGGGGGGACTTCCCATATTTGGTTAGAAGGTAAAGAGTCAGTAAAAAATTCAAATTAAATCCCGGCCCCGACACATGTGGACCCACATGCTGAACTGGGGTGTGCCCCCAGTTCAGTTCTTGCCAGGACCTATGTGGGAGGCTCCCGGCTCAGTTCCTGCCCTGCACAGCCCTGTTCCTGCCCTGCACAGCCCTGTGCCTGCCTGTGGAGTGAAACTATATGGAAAACTAATGTCAACTATGGAGACTGCTCTGGGCCCTCCCCCTTCTCTCTGTCTCTCTGTCAAAAATCAATAAAATAAATCTTTAAAAAAAAAAAATTCAAATTATGTTGATGGGGAAAATTGAGAACTTTTGTGGTAACTCTACTTTTTCTTAAAAAATTCACAGGGCCTTGATTTTTTTTCTGTCCTCTGGTTCTTTGTAGCTTGATGCTTGCTATCAGATTTTCTGCTCTGATTTTCCATCTCAACCCTCCTTGTAAGTCATGCTGAACTCTGCTTCTCCATAAGGGCATCAGTAGCCTTCTTCATCCTCTAGGTCAGGACTAATTTGACCGCCCTACTTGATATGTCTCTATTATTCCTTGATTTCTTCTGGTGCTCACTCACTCTATACCTTAAGGTTTATATTCTTAGATTTTTAAGATCTTCCTTAGGCACATATCTTAATCTGTGTAAAGAGCAAATTACTCTTACCTTTTGCTAGCTTCCTATAGTTTCTATGGTACAGTAATGCTTTTAGTTTTAAATTAGGAGTCTTGACGTTTTTAGTCCATCTGGTGAATACTCTTGTGTATACTGGGCATTATGCATAAAATGAGAGTCTAGTCAACCCCAAAATAAAAAAATCAAATAACTAATATGCTGTGTATATTTACAAAGAGCCATGGCAGATAGAGTAAGTAGTTTTGCTTCCAGGGGATTCACAGTGCTTCAAAGAAGATGAAAACTGAAGCTGTGATCTTGAGTTCAACAGTAATACTATCTTCTTTCACCGATGACAGATCTCCTGCAGCTGCTTATTTCCCTGAACATGACCCTGAACAGATACATTGTATTGGGATGGGGCTCTTGAAGAAGTGCTTTTAACAAGTTTGAAATCATAAATTTCAGATATTGGACACAATTTTTTTTTTCTAAGTTTGTCTCTATCTGGTCAATCCAGTAGTTTTGGGTCACAGTTAATTTATCTTAATTCTGGTGGATAGTATCAAGTTATACTTCTAAAACAATTTACATATTGGAAACTAGACTTGGTTATGAGTATGCTGTAGTGCATAGACATAACATTATAATGGTCTATAGCTGAAACTTACGTAATGCTATTAACTGATGTTACATCAGTTAAAAAAAACCAATTGATAATTTGAGTTTAATGTTATTGTAAGTTAATTTTTAGTTCACTTAATAGTGATTTTTTTTTTTCTGTAGGCAACTGCATGAAAATTATCTCCCTCGTGAGGCTGGTTCTCAAAAAGATGAAAACCTTGCTTTTTACCTTGAAGATCAGTTCCGTAAACTTAAACTCAGCAAAGCCTGGCATGATGAACATTTTGTTAAGATTCAGGTCAAAGATGGGTATGTTGAAAGATTGTAAACTTGCTTCATAGAAATAACTATTTTTAGGTATGGTACAAATAGCAAAGATTTTCAAAGTAAACAATAGAAGTGAAATGCTAAATGTATTAAAGTCAATTAATTTTTTTGTCCAGTTGTGGTCTTAGCTTCACTTTTAACTTAATCTTTTTTAGCAGTGTTCAAAACTCAGTGACCATAGTGGATACGAAAACTAACATGGTATTCCTGGTGGAGAATCCTAAGGGTTACGTGGCCTACAGTAAGGCAGCAACAGTCACTGTAAGTAAGGCAAAAAAGTACATGACTCTTTTTTCCTATTGAATAGCTCAAAAAATCATTATCTTTTTTATTTGGGAGTTATGGTATGAATTTACTTGTACAATGAACTGATCATGAGATACTTTTATTCTTAACCCTCCTGTGCCATGGTTAAAATAAAATTGCATGTCCTCATCTTGGTTGGCAAGGCCCTAAGTCATCCTATTGCTCTCCTCTCTAGCTACTCATCTACCTGCTGTCCCTCAGACACTCAAATTCAAGCACATTCTCACTTCAGGGCCTTTATTAAATTTGCCTTTTCGTTTGCCTGGACCTCTCCTCCCTAAATATCAACATGGCTTCTTTCTTCACTTTGTGCAGGTCTCTTCTCTAGCATTACCTTCACAGGGAAATGTCCTTTCTGTAATCACTTCCCCTTATCCTGCTTTATTTTTCGATGTAGTACTTAATGGCACCTGACATTACTCAGTTGATTCCACAGCTGGAATGTAAGCTACATAAAGGGATAGGGTTTGGTTCATTTACTCCTATGTCCCAGAGCCTTGAACAGTGTTTGACACAGAATAGTATGCATATATTAGATTCCTGCATATGTGGGGACAGGTATAAACTTCTTGGCTGTAGTCTGTAATTTTAGCCTGATTCTTTAATTCTTGACCTTATATAATTTGGACAAATGGGGCCAAACTATTGCAGAAATGAAAAAGAAAAGTCTAGATAGAATAGCTCTATCTAGGTTTTTCAGGTTAAAAAACAATGTATTTATTCAGGGATGCCTTTCAAGCCAGGTAAAATTTCACGATTATTCTGTCTGTCCTGTTTGCCAGTGCTTTATCACTTTCCCTGGCTTCTAAAGAACATTGAGGGTTTTAGTTGCCTTGCAAGTATTCTATATTTAGATATTTGATTGTTAATGTCAGTTTATAGTTATACATCTGAACTCCAATAGAATTTAGGAACATTCTGGTGACAGCTTATATAAACATCTAAAAGTTGATCTGTATAAGTCCCTTAATTATAATAGACAATTTTTGGACAAATTTATTATCAGAACTTTAACTTGCAAGTTATTGTCATTTATGTCCTCAGTTGCCTGAGGCTTAAGTCTGGGAACATGTAATTTAATTGGTGCTGCCAAGGCTCAGTATATGCCTCTGTTTAATATATCCTGTTATTCTTTCTCTTCCCGCAAGATTCATGAAGCATTGTAAATAGGTCAAATGGGATAATGGGAGGCATGAATATAGGAGGCCAGAAATCTTCACTCCTGATAACCCTGATCACCTTGAACTTTAGAACTCTCATATGTCTTTTCTAGGACTTGGCCTCTTTTTCCCCTTTTTAGGGTTTGATTTGTAAAACCATTCTGTCTTAGACTCTATGACTGTTTTAATAAAATGCCCATTAAATCTAATGTTTTTGTTCTAGGGTAAACTGGTCCATGCTAATTTTGGCACTAAAAAAGATTTTGAGGATCTAAACTCTCCTGTGAATGGATCTTTAGTGATTGTTAGAGCAGGGAAAATCACTTTTGCTGAGAAGGTGAGTATAACTTATTAAATACATTGGTATATCATTCTTCAGTTAAATGGTATTGTTAATTTTCTTTTTTTTAAAGATTTATTCTTATTGTTTTAAAGAGAGAAGGGTGAGGGCCCAAAGAAGTCTCCATAGTTGTACGTCATTAGTTTCTGACAGTTTCATTCCACAGGTAGGCACGGGGCCATGCAGGGTGGGAACTGGGCAGGGGGCCTCCCGCATGGGAGGCAACCCACCCCCACCCTCAATATTCTGGCGGGAACTGGGGGTGGGAAGCACACCCCAGTTCAGCATATGGGGCTGCAGAGGCCTGGGCCAGGGCTGGGGCTGGATCCTCGGATACCAGGGCTGCAGTGTGAGCTCTCAACCTGCTGAGCCATCCTGGCTTCCCTATTGTTAATTTTCTTACATTCTGAAACCCAGCATTCTTAAACTCTCATACCGGATAATACAGATCAAGTAAGTTCCAGTTATCTAAAGTTATAGGATACTTCAAAACTATGGTATATCCATGTGGAGTATTTTGCAGCCACTGTCTTTCAGTGAAAATGTATTAATCAAAAATGCTTAATTAAGGAAGGGAAGCTGGGATGGCTCAGTGGATTAAGTGCTTGTCTTGCAGCCCTGGGTCCGAGGATTGAGTCCCGGCCCATGGGGACCCATATGCTGAACTGAGGTATGCTTCCCATTTGGGAGACCCCCAGATAGGTTCTCACCAGGGCAAGCTTCCCAAACCAGGGGGTCCCTGGTTTGCTCCCCAGCTCATGGAGGCCTGCGCGTCCCATGTGGGAGTTCCCAGCCAGGTTCCTGTCCTGCACCGTCCCCTGCCTACCAGTGTGGAATGAAACCATGTCAAAAACTAATGATGTACTGCTATGGAGACTGCTCTGGGCCCTCCCTTTCTCTCTCTGTCAAAAACAATAAAATAAGTCTTTTAAAAAAACGCTTCAGTGAAAGCAATTTAAATTGTGTCTATGTAAAAGTCAAACCCGTACAAGGGACTAGAGTGCAACATCAAAAGGCAGAGGTTGTCTTGAATGAGTTTTTTTATTTCTCTTTTAAACACTCCTTAATGAGTTTTAAGGCATTTTTTTTTTTCTAAAGCTATTTGAAACATTTGAGAGTATTGTTATAGTCCTCTGTAACCCTTTGTCACTTAGTATAAAGTTCAGTATGTGTGATTCTAATTTTATATGATTAGACCTTCATTTCCTGGGCTTTCTGCATTTTTTTTTCTTTAGGTTGCAAATGCTGAAAGCTTAAATGCAGTTGGTGTCTTGATCTACATGGACCATACTAAATTTCCCATTGTCGATGCAGACATTCCATTCTTTGGGCATGTGAGTTCTTATTTCTTGAGTAAAGGAGCTTTTGGGCTCCCCAAATTATTGCTAGATTTCATAGACATTAGTAGAAGTAGAACTGTGCCTTCTTTAAATACTCTTTTTTTTCCTGGGAGTTTTATCAGTAAACAAGAAGATGGATTACATGACTTTGAGACCTGATTATTATTGCTATAAGTACTTTATCAGTATAGTAATCCCCCCTTATGTGCACTTTTGCTTTCAATAATCCATGGTCAATTGCAGTCCTAAAAATATTAAGTGGAAAATTCCATAAATAATTCATAGTTTTAAATTGTGCACTATTCTGAGGTCTCAAGTTATCTAGCCCACTCTGCAACCTCAAGCGTGATTCCTTCCTTTGCCTAGTGTATCAATGTTGTTTGGATATACTACTACCCATTAGTCATTTAGTAGGCATCTCAGTTATCAGATTGACTATCATGAGTATCATGTTGCTTGTGTTCAAGTGAGCCGTATTTTACTTAATGGCCCCAAAGCGCAAGAGTACTGATGCTGGCAATTCAGATATGCCAAAGAGGAAGTTGTGAAGTGTATGCATGCATAGGATAAAACATAGTGTATATATAAGGTTCAGTACTCTTATATGCAGTTTTAAAGTGTTAAACAAAGCTCGAGCTATAGTCTCATACTGAATCTGAATCTACAGGGAAATTTCTTGAATAAATATATGATAGGGTTAATTATTTTCTTTTACTAGGCTCATCTTGGAACAGGTGATCCTTATACACCTGGATTCCCTTCTTTCAATCACACTCAGTTTCCACCGTCTCAGTCATCTGGATTGCCTAATATACCTGTTCAAACAATTTCCAGAGCCAGTGCAGAACATCTATTTGAGTAAGTTCCTATTTGAAAACTGTCTTGCAAGGTACGGTTTTATGACTAGGGAGGAATAACCTATTTTAGTTGTTTTACTCTTAATTGTTTATAATTTTCTATATTTGGAACATTTTAGTGATGGATAGCTGTTAATGAAATTTTTCCTCCATAAAGTGATATTAACAGTAGACATTGGGATTATAAACTCAAGGAGTCCTTCCTTGTTCAATTCACCCCGTGAATTCCTTATGTAATATTCATGGTATAGCTTCTGCTTGAATACTTCCTATGGTAAAGCACTTTGTTGCCTATGGCAACCCATTCAGTTATTGGGGAACTATTAGAACTCATGCTGAGCTGAAATTTTATTCCCTGTAACATGCACTCATTTGTTCTGGATTTTCTTTAACTATAGAACAATTCAAATTTTCTCATCTATAGATTATCTATCTATCCTCAGTTTCTCATTACAGTTGCCAGATGCTTTATAGTCATGATTAGTCCTTTTGGATATCCCTCCTAGTGTATTAGTGTCCCTCTTTAAAAACAGAATCCAGTCTGATTAGAGTCCATGTCATTAATTGTTATCTTGATCTGGACATATTTTCCACCTGATAGTGGCATAGGAAGTAGATCCAATTTCAGACACTAAGGTGACCATTTATTTGTTGTGTGACAGAGCAAGTTACTCTAACCCCATTGACCATGTTTCTTTGGCTTAATTGAATAGCTAAAATATATTCTACTTACTAGGGTGATTTGTCTCAAATGAAGAGCAGCTACATGTAATGACTTGGTAACATGTTATGTGACTGTTAATAATGCTGTCAAAGCCTAGGAAGCATGTGTATAGATGATTCTTACTGACTCATACCTAACTTAGAGTCAGGCAGTTTTTCCCACCACCTAACCTGTGAAGCTGGTTGACATACAGTTGATCCTTGAACAATGAGGTGGTTAGGGATGCTGACCCACCTGCATAGTTGAAAATCCATGTATAACTTTTGACTCCCCAAAAACGTAACTAATAGCCTACTGTTGACTGGAAGCCTTAACTAATAATATAAACAGTCAATTAATACATACTTTGTATGTTATATGCATATGTATTATATACTATATTATTAATAAAGCTCTAGAGAAATGTTAAAATAAGGAAGAGAAAAATATTTACAATAATTACATATTTATTGAGAAAGATCTGTGTATAAGTGGACCCATGCAGTTCAAACCTGTGTTGTGCAAGGCTCAACTGTATGTAAGCCCCTTTCATAGAAGTCATTGTTTGGATTACATTTGAAGAATTGGGTAGGGGGAGAAATATATAACTATCAGCAGCATGACACTGATAACTGAGATAAGCTTAATTATTATATACTACCCTTGTTAGTGGAGTTAAGAAACAAGAATATATTAATGGACTTTTATATAAGAATTTCATTCTGAGTTCATATTGGTATCTGTTTCAAATATAGCTATAGCTATGTCTGGCAGAAAGACACACAGAACAGGAAGGTAGAGAAATTTTTTTTAAACATTGGTTAAACAAGGAAGTAGCTCGTGGTTTTCAAATGACTGCAGATCAGTGTAAGACACAGATGGCTAGCCACAGGGGAATACATTTTGTATGTTCTCTTAATCTAGAACTTTACTGGACAGTTAAGGAGTACTGGTTTTGTAAACCTGGAGAGAGTAACAACTAATCTGGGCTCTGTTTTTTAGTTCTAAAAATATGGAAGGAGACTGTCCTTCTACTTGGCAAACAGATTCTTCATGTAAGCTGGTAACCTCACAGACTAAGAATGTGAGGCTTTCTGTGAACAACGTGCTGAAAGAAGTAAGAATTTTAAACGTCTTTGGTGTTATTAAAGGCTTTGAAGAGCCAGGTAAAAACCCTTGTTTGTTTGCGGCTTTTTAAGAATTATTTTTATTGTCTTTGACACAGAGAGAGAGAGATACAGAGATAGAGAGAAGGGGGAGTGCCCAGAACAGTCTCTACAGTTGCACATCATTGGTTTTTCCACATAGTTTCATTCCACAGGTGGGCGCGGGGCTGCACATGGCAGGAACTAGGCCAGGGTCTCACCCCGGTGAGAACTGAACTGGGGGAACTCCCCAGTTCAGCATATGGATCCATATGGGCCAGGACCGGGATTTGAACCTCAGTCCCCGGGGCTGCAAAGTGAGCGCTTAACCCCTGAGCCATCCTGACTTTACCATAAAAACCCTTGTTTGTTTGGGGTTTTTTGGTTGTTGTTTTTTACATTTTTGTCTATTTCTATTTTCCTTGCTCTTCATAAGGAGGTGGCCAGAAGAGGGAGTACAGGAAAGCTGGCTTGGCTTGGTTTTGTGAAATGCTAAATCTTATCTGTCCTAAAGTGAACTGTTTAGGTGTCAGAAAAAGGAGGTAATAAGGCTCTAGGAAAGTAACCTATCTAAAACTAACCGTTATAAATAGAAAATTGCTTTTAATTATTGAGTAAACCAGCAATAAGCAAATTTCTAGTTAAGGGGCAGATAATAAACATTTTGCAGATCATGCAATCTCTGTTGCAATTATTTAACTCTGGCTGTATAGTACTAAAACAACCATAGACAAAGCATAATGAATGGGCTTGTAGGCTGTAGTCTGCTGCAGTCCCTGGAATAAGTGATCTGTGTTTAAATACAATCAAATAGTCATATCATTTAGTACAGAAAATCCCTTGGACTTCAGTTGCTTATAGTGAGCACAAATACATAGTCAATGAGAAAACTTAATTGGTGATGGAGAAAAGCAGTGGCAATAATAAGAAAAAAGATTAGTGTTGCCATGTAAGTTTTTATTGATTTATTTTTTATTTTTTTTATTTTACTGTTTTTGACAGAGAGAGAGAGAGATACAGAGACAGAGAGAGAACTGAACTGGGGGCACTCCCCAGTTCAGCA